>VWZE01008555.1:94685-133084 GCA_013396675.1 Eubucco bourcierii
AGGTGTTGCCCTCACTGTGAGGGTGGCAGAGCACTGGAATCAGCTGCCCAGAGGAGGTTGTGGAGTCTCCCTCTCTGCAGATATTCAAGAACCGTCTGGATGCATTCCAGTGTGATCTGCTCTAGGTGATCCTGCTCTGGCAGGGGGGCTGGACCAGGTGATCTTTCAAGGGCCCTGCTAGCCCCTGACATTCCATGATTCTATGATAAGCTACTAAGCAACTTCACAAATACATAATGTAAGTTGTTTTTTGTCGTAGAAACTGGTAAAGCTGTGGGAGTTAAACTAACTGTTGCTAGGCACTAAAACGGTAAGTTTAATCTCTAACTAGGAATAAGAAACATCTTTGTTTCAGGTAAACTGTCCTGGGAGGAAGTGTCAGAATTTGAGTTAATTGAGAATTCTCCCAACAATGTCACGCTGTAAATGAACTTTCATGGAAAAATGCATTGTAGCTGTGTTTTTTTTAAAGAACACACTGGTGTTGGAAAAGCCTTCTAGCACTCACTGACTCATGAAAACAGATGAAGAAAAACAAGCTGCAGTTTAGATTTAATTTGATCCAGTAATGGCATCTGCAGGCGGAAGAGGAGACTACATCTGATTCACCTCTGCAAATCCAAACAGAAAACTTCCTATTCTTCATATACTCTTGACTGTGATTGCAAGAGTCCTGTTGCTTTTGTATGCTTTGCAGCTTTTCTGATTTCATGGTAAGATGGGCATCTGGGTTTTTTGGGTTTTGGTGGTTTATTTTTTCCCCCTAGTATTTTTTTATTTTAAACCCAGCATTTATTATTTTACAACAGCATTTAAATTCCCTTCCTGCCTTTTGGTAGGATCTGAGATTGTCTATGCATTTTCCCAAGGGCTCTTTGCGTTTATTGAAGTCCTAATATTTTGCTTTTCTATATTAAAGTATTTACCATATGGTTTTTGTTTGTTACTCTTTTTTGGGACTTGTAAATATAACTGTACTGGTTTGAGGCTAATTTTGCTTTTTTTGGGGCATTTTTATTAGAAATTAAATCAGCTGTGAGAAGAAAGGAAAGAAAACAACAATAACCTACATCACTCATTCTTCTGCTGAGAAATGCCAGTAGTCAAAATATAGATAAGACACTCACTTCTCACACACTTTTCAGTTAATTTTCACTGCTGTTTCTCTCTAGTGGTCTATGTGGTTGCACCTGCCTTAACTCTAATCCAACCTAACCCTTTTTTCCCCTTAACTTTCTTTTTTTTTGACATATCACTTCAGATCTCTCCAGATTCATCATGTCAGATAGACAGGAATTGATCTGGTTATTTCTGAGGGGAGGGAAAGAGGGGGAAGGGGGGAGGAGGTTTGGGTCAGGAGTCTGTTTTGGGAGAGATGTTGTGTTTCTGTATTACTTCCAGTTATATACAAATTAAAAGTACTTGTGTATGTTGTGTATATATATGCTTGTAAATTGTGCTAAACTGTAAATACAGCTTCATTCCTTAATCTCCAGTTGGCTGAGTCTAGTCTAGGTGAATTCATTGTGGGGGGTGGGTAACTCCCAAACCATCACAATAACAAAATTTGAATTTGTTTTTTCTTAAGATCTTTATGTTGCTTTCTTTTCTGTTTATTCTTGTTTTCAATATGCTTATGTTTATGATTGTCCACTCATATAATTTCATTGTTACAGTAGAAAGAGGACAAAACTGAAAAGGAAGGTCTCCTGAGCTCACATTTCATCAGTAGCAAACACCACAGACAACATAATTTCAGGTATATTTCGGTCTGAGTTAATTTTGAATACCTAAACTCTACTAATTACAAATACTCTATTAATTACACTTGTTGAAAGGAAAGGAAGGACAGTATCAGAAAAACTCAAGGTGTCATTTTTTATTAGAATCATAGAATGGTCTGGGTTGAAAGGGAACTCCAAACGTCTTAACTGTTCCAATTCCACGGCTTGTCAGCACAATCCCTGAACAGCATTCTCAGGAAAAGATGGAAGGGAACAAACATTTCTGGATTTTTATAGTTTCGGATTTTCCCTTCCCCCCGCCCTTATTTTAGAAAACTTCTGCCGGCTCTACTCTGTGCTTGCTGAAAAGGGTAGTTTCAAGAAGAGGCATATTCGATGTGATTTGATTTATTTTTTCTTTCCTCTCTGGTAAGGGAGATGGGGAAATTTGGTCAGTTTCTTAGAGGACAGTTGGCGGGAAAATCGCAGCTGCCGTTTGCATTCCACGGCGCAACTGCCTCCACTGGTTCGAGGCGTTCCTCCCGCAGCCACTAGATGGCAGTGTCCCACAAGCGTGCGCCGCAAAGATACTTTCGGCGGCATTTCCTAACCGTGCCTGGAAGGGATCTGCCCCCAACAAGTTCACCCTCACACAGTATGCCTACAAAAACGCTTTCCAGAGAAAGATTTTTTCAGACCTTCATAGTTTATAGGATAATTTTTGTTGTTACATGTTCCCTTTAGTAATTAGACTTGTATGCAGATGGGTGGCCTTTGAATATCTGAAGGGGGCCTACAAGACAACTGGTGAGGGACTTTTTAGGGTGTCCGGTAGTGATAGGACTAGGTGGGGAAAGATCCAAGCTAGAGGAGGGGAGATGTAGATGAGACATTAGGGAGAAATTCTTCACCATAAAGGTGGTGAAACACTGGAACAGGTTGGCCAGGGAGGTGGTGGAAGGGCAGGCTGGATGTGCCTCTTGGCAACCTGATTTAGTGGATAGTGTCCCTGCCCATGGCAGGAGGCTCAGAACTGGATGATCCTTGGAGTCCTTTCCAAGCATGACAATTCTGTGATTGTGTGAAATAGTCACCAGAGGAAAGCTTAACGAGGCAGGGCATGGTGATGACTCTGTGTGCTTCAGGCTCATTCCCTATTTCAATGCTGTGCAGAAGTAAGCATTTCTCCCTTTATAAATAATATTAAAATAGATTATGGTGAGTGCCAAAAGCAGTTTGATATATGACACAATAAAACGCCCTATACTTTCTTAAGAAATTGATGAGGAGGGTAACTTTGCTGATAGTTTGTTGGTGTCACACAGGCTTCACCAGGTAAAGGTTGGAGTGGTGCTAGACCGGCATCGCTGCAAGGATGGGGTTTGGCAATGTCCTGCTTGTCGGATGTCCAGCAGCTCCAGGCATGCAGTGAGCAGAAGGTAAATTTAGTGATTTGCAAGAGTTTTCAAGATGTCTGGTTTTTTAGGGACTTGGTTTAGTGTTGATCCTTCAGTGCTGGGTCAAGGGTTGGACTGGGATGATTTTTGAGGTCTCTTGCAACTAGGTATAGTCTGTAATTACTATGACAACTGTTGTTAGCTGTAACTATGGAGATAAATATTAGTATATGTACTGCCCTAGACTTATTTTTCATATTCTTAGTTTAGCATTTTCAATGTATTAGAGGTACTATTAAGAAAAAAACCCAAAAACCAAACATAATTTTCCTTGTATACAATATCATTCAATAACTACTTTTATCAATATCTCAAATATATTTAAAAAATCAACAATAACAAAAAAAAATCAACAATAAACAATCTCAAGGAATAACTTTTCCTGTGCTATTCATGTAAACTTCACAGAAAAATAATTTTATTAGCTCAGCTTCCATATTGAAAAATGTAAAACTAAGAGAGATGCTGACCCAGAGAAGCAAATCTGGTGCTTTTTAAACTTCAAGTTAATTTTTCAGTAATCTCCAAAGTCCTCATAAATAAATGAATACTTTGATGCACAGGGGCCTGAACAGCTCCTTATTTATCCTTGTCTCTCCCACAGGTCACATAGTGGGTTGATGATGAATGTGTTATAATTGTGAAACTTAGGTTTATTAAGGTTTATATTTGCACTGAATAGAGTGGTTTTTGACACACTGGAACAGGTTGCCCAGAAATGCCCGGCCTTCATGGATTGCTTTTTTGTGTTTGGCTTTGTTTTTAAAAAGCCGGAAATACAGATATAATTTAAAGAGAGATACTCTCTTTGTATAACATTAATGTACTTGGATGATAATAGCTGTGGTTTGACCTCTTCAAATTCTGATGCTACTGAGTCATCAGAAAACTATCTCCTGTTCTCCTCCTGTGTTTGGAATTGAATGAAAATCTGCAGTGTTCTCATCTAGTAGATCTCGAAGCAAAGGTGAGAAACTATTTCTCAATTAAAAAACAGGGGGAAGCAAAGTATTCATATAGATTAGATGGTTCCTATCTCTCAGCTGCAAAGCAAGTCGGTAGTCTAATTATATCTGTATGAACACCTCTTACTGAAGAAACAGATTCTCAATTTCAGAAGGATCTGCTCAGCTGAGGTGGTATTTTTTTAACCTTTAGCAATGGCCTAGTCATAAGTTGTCTTCAGTTGTCTTAAGAATGTAACTATTTTCTTAATGCACATTTTGCATGGGTACAGTTATAACAAAACTTAGTTAACTGCAAAGAGGCTGTGGACAACATCTTCCTATGTAGTAATAGGTGAAGTGGGTTTCATTATTTGCAGTTAGAAACTCTGTGTATAGATGAGCCCTTCAGGTTTGCTCTCCTATGCTTTTTAGTATTGATGATGGATGAACAGGTGTGGCTTTTCTTAGAGCACCTAGAACCTCAGTGGAACCTGTTGTTTGTTCTGTCACTTTTAGTGTTCCCTTTCCACTGCGCTTGAGACTAGATTCCATTTAGTTTACAGCAATGGTGTAGAAAAGATGAGACTTCAGTGAGAGATCCAATACATAAACCACATTTATGACACATTGCACTGGCAACACGTATTGGTAGGCTATTATGTTCAGAGAATAAAGACCTTTCTCTGCCATGTGCTTTAACCAAGTGAGGCTGCATCCTGAGAGGGCATTTACCAGCATTCACTGCACAGACAAGTAAAGACAGCAGTGATTTGTTCTTCACAACTGCACAGAGGTGCAAAACAGAATAGTTAGCTTCTCCTGGGATTTCTCTGATAGTTGTGGGGTTCAGTGAGAAACAAAAATCTAAACATGGAAGAAGAAATCATTAAAAAAACCTGTAGCTGACAGTACCTTTAAACTGCTTTGTAAACAATATTGAAAATCTCTGCAGTACACTGGAAACATATAACACTGCACACAAACAGTTAAACTGAAAAACAGATTCTTGTGGGTGGTACAATTAAGCTAACTTAGGTTGAGAAGTTTCTTTGAGGCTAAAGGCATAATATGACTGAAATGTTTCTCTGCCCAGCTTGATGCTGGAATGTGGAAGACGTGTATTTAGCAAGATATTGATACTTTCTACAGTTACACAGTGTTGGGGTAATTCCTCTTAACAGAAATTCCCCTGTCATGGGGCATTTTCATTTACTATCTCTTTTGTAAAGGAGGAGTCATCTGCCAGGCATCTTCAATAAGAACTTACTGATTCAGCAGGTGGTGCAGTGCACCAGCTCCTTTACTCATTTCTGTCTGGGCTGCCGAGTTGCAATAAGATGTACTTTGTTTCTGTAGAATTGAAAACACAACTCTGAATGCACAAAGCTGGCTTTGCTGTTGGGGAAGATTCTTTCTGCAGTCACTCTGAGTGTATAATTTGAATATTTGCTTGCATAAATTGGGAACTGTGTACGCGTCTTTTCACAGCTCATCAATGCTCTTTTTGTGATCAAAAGAGGTCAATAAAAGCCACGTTCATGTAGATCAGTGGCTGATGACTGAGTTATTAGATTCCTGTTAGGTACATAATAGATTTACATGCTGCTATATTTTTTTTTTGTGAATAAACAGAATTCATTTTCATGTGTACCCACATCTGATCTGTTTTCTGTTACTCCTGTACTTTTAAATGCCACAGTGCTCAGAGCATGTTAGTATATTCCATCGTCAGGAGTTGCAGACCTCTAGGTTGATGCTGTCTGTAACTTCTTACTTTTTGTCTGCTGGCAGTAAATTCTTTCACTTCATTTTTTTCTTGTTCATTTTTGTATTAAAATATATTGACATTTCTATTTTAGTGTAAATGCAAAATTGGATCGTGAAAGTAGTCTGAAGAGGTTTTTTTTTAGCTTGCCACTGCAGAGGCTGCATCATGAATTTGCTTAGCTAAAGATATTTGTAATCGTTTAGGTTGTACAAATGCTCACTATGTGTAGGCATTTTCCAAATGGAAAGGAAATCTCTGTCCCGAAGAACTGAGACCAAGTAGAGGAAAAACTAGTTTGGAAATTATAGCAGCGCCTGAAAACCAGAATTCCTTTCTGTACACAGGTAGCATTTCTACATTACACCATTGTTCCTCAAAATGCCATCTAGAAGAATGAATGGGACCTTATTTGGGAAGGAATTTAAGGAAAGGGGAGGGGAAAAAGAAAATATTTTAAAATCTCCCATATGATTATCCTGACAGAAGGTAGGAAAAGATAGTGTTTATGTTAAAATGAGTAACAGTTGTGTACTTCTCATTTTCTTTCCCAGGGTTAAAACAGTAGTTAAAATTACCATATCACTTATATGACTTGATTGAATTCTAAACTCTGAATTTCCCCAGCATGTTCACTGTGTCCATTCAGCAACACCAATGCACAAAACTAGGTCAGGTGATACGACCTGATAGTGTGTATTGCATGAACAGCATAGAGGAGCTCTCAGCATTTTGCCCATTGTGATAAAAGGGATTTAAGCTTAGCATGAAAGGCCTCTTTGCATACTTAGCTGGTTGACACCATACTATTAAATAAAGGAAGAATTAAAAAATTAAGCAAATTACTTGCCAGTGGTAATTGTAGGCTACCGCTTCCTTGAACCAGTAGCATAAATTCGACTGTTTTGATGCTCTGTGCTGCTGTACAGTAATTATGCCAGGCTCTTTCTTTTGCTTGTGTATCAACTAGAAAACTGTTGATGCTGTGTAAATAACAGCATCTCTCAGCAAATACGCCTGGTTTGAAGTGCTATAAATTGCTTGCATTTCTAATGTGGTCTTTGGCAAATACCTGTGCCATTCTCTGGTAACTAGTAGAATTTCACAGATGTCACAACGGGGATCTAGCTCTTGTAAACCCACACCACCATTAGAATGCACAGCTTTTTAGAAAAGGGTGAATACAGTGCTGCTATGATGTGACAGCTGCAGAAGTAAGAAAGCTGTTAACAGTGGTGTATTATACTGGGAGATTTTCCAAGACCTGCCATGGTCTTTGGGTGCACAGATACCACTAGATAGTAAAGGGACTCCAGCTCATTCTATTCTGAAAAACTCCTTCCAAGCTTTAAACTGACATTGTAGAGATAGACAAAGTGCACTTAATCCTTCCAAGTGGGGGCTTGAAGTAGCCAGGGTCCTGATTAAGTGCTTTCTTTGATGCCTAGTTGAGCTTAAAGCTCCTGGCCTGTCAACACCAGTCTAAATGTGATGTAACAGAGAGCACCGAGGGCCAGAAATTCAGATACCTCCATTCCTTGTTCCAAGAGATCTCAGTCAACTCTTCTAAAATTCATAGAAAGGCTTTCCTGTGTTGTCCTCTAACTTTTGTGAGTATGTGAGCAGAACTGGGGTCAACAAAAGCAGTAACTGTAAACTGCTTTAATGACTAGGAAACTAGTGAATGAGCAAACAAATTACAGTCATAAATTGAAGTAATAGTTGTTAACTAGAATATGTTGAACAAGTTAGACAACTTCTCCACATCCAGATGAGCTGGTGATGTATACAGATAGCAGTCAGTGGCATCCTTTCAGCCCTTTGCTCAGAGTAAAACTAGAACTCCTGTTAGCTTAAAGGGAAGTAGATTTATTATGTTTCAGTTAGTGGAGCTTGTTGCATTTTGTATTCTGTCAATTTTTTTTAAAGCAATAGTACTTCTAATTTTTTCACAAAATGAGAATCACATTTAAAGAAACTCTTGAAATGATAGGGTAAAAACTATTTATATTCTAGGTTGTCTTTGAGATACAGACCTATCAGAATACTGCTGAGCTTATGTTCACTAAAATCAGCATCTATGACCCAGTGCATAGATCCATCCCAAAGCAGATGGGAAATGCTTTTTTTTTTTTTTTTTTTTTCATTTAAAACTACAAACAAAAAAATCAGTTAAGTGAGATTTGGAACAGTTTTGGGAAGAAAGTCCTGTGGCTGTTGTAACTGTTGCTTGAGTTTATTTAAAAATGCAAATATAACAGAGGAGTGCTGGTTTGTTCTTTTGGGTGGGTTTTTATTTGTGTTTGTTTTTTTCTTGATAAAGTAAGTAAGACACCATCCTCTGACATTTTCTCAGATGAGCAATTTTTCAGGATTACAAGGCTGAGTAGTCAATTTTTGAGAGGCGCAGTACAGTTTAGTTGGTGGGCCTGCTGTGATTGGAATTGATTAATGGGTGTTGTGATAAGCATAGAAACAGATCAGTGGCAGCTTAGCCTGCTTTCAGCTGTCACAGCTGTGCCTCTTCACTCTTCTTCTAGCCCTATCACACTCCCCGGCAGCCTTTAAAGTACCTCCTTCCCTGTGGAATTTCTGCAAATCATTTACTCAAATGCCAAGATACCATAGAAGCAGCTGCTTTTGAGAAAATTTGCTCAGGCTCACATATCTGTTGTGATGAAGAATATTACATTAGAGGATCCTTTCCCACTGCACTAGGATGCATGCTGTGCAGCACTCTAAAGACAGGGTTAAATTCTGGCTCTGATGGGCAGGTGTGCTCCTTAGTCAAGAACTCCCAACTCTGGCTCACACAAGTGACAGTTTGGAAACCTGCTGGCTTAGTGAAAGCTCTTTCTGTTTGACTATGGCAATAAATAATCACTGATTGTTAATTTTACTGCTAAAGACTGCTTGATAGACAATGTCTGAAATTGCAGTAGTTGCCATTTATTGTTGTAACATTCATATTTTACAGACGTCTATAAATGCAAGTTTTAGACCTTCGAAGTATGTCTTCAAAACACTTCCCTGCTTTTCTTGCTGAGAACTGTGATCTCCACATGATCGTGTGCACAGCTTGATGAGAAGCAGGCAGCTTTAACAGAAAATTTAGGAGTAGGTGGATTTTATACAAACCAGTGGCTCGATCTTGCCTTTTGCCAAGAAAGATTGGACCAGAAGACCACTGAGGTCCCTTTCATGATGGTATTCTGTGACTCTGTCATCCAAACTTTGTGTGTAACTTACGGTTTTGACAAGGGTTGCCTAACAATGCTGTGAAGGTGTCACGGTAGGCTTAGACAGGCCAAAATAGGCTTATACATGTCCTGATTTGCCCAGGCATGTTTTTCTGCTCTCCCTCCTTCTGCTATGGGGAGAATCAACCGCAGGGAAAAAGGACGAAGAACCTGGAGCCACTGAGTCTAAGGACTCTGGCTTGCCCAGACTTGTTTTACTCCTGTGGTGCGATGGTTTGGGAGTTACCTGCCCACCTTCAACTTTGTAAAATCGCCCAAAGTAGACTCAGTAGACATCACCATTGTTTTCCTTTTACAGCCTATAACTTTCTCCATTAAAATATTCCCATTAACTTTAAACCAGCATATGTGGTAAACAAGGTACACATGCTTAGCTTGTGCCTGCCTTGTGCAAGGCCTGTGTTCTGCTGTAGAAAGGGTAAAGCAAGCCTGTGGCTTCACCTAATATGGTAGGCCTAATCAGGCCAAAATAGGTTTATACATGTCCTGGCTTGCCTTGACATGTTTTTCTGCTCTTCTCTCCTTTTGCTATGGGGAGAAACAACCATAGGAAAGAGGACAAAGAGCCTGGAGCCACTGAGTCTGGGGACTGTGGCTTGCCCAGACTTGTTTTGAACTCTGCGGTAAACAAGGTACACATGCTTAGCTTGTGCCTGCCTTGTGCAAGGCCTGTGTTCTGCTGTAGAAAGGGTAAAGCAAGCCTATGGCTTCACCTAGTATGGTCAAGCTTGGCTAACTGCCATTCTGACTGGCTATTCTGTGTCCAAAGGCCCATTAGCCTCAGGCTGTATTGATAAAAAGAGATGAGCAGATAACACAACTTGCTTCTGCCATTATATTTGTGCTTGCTGCTTGCTACTGCCTGCTGCCATTGCTCACTGCCTTATTGTATCCTGAACTGTCTGGAAACTGCCTACCTTGAGTTTACCAGGAATAGGCTCTAAACACCTCCATGCGATCAACCTGTGCAGCCGGTGTGACATCTGTGCCAAGACTGCACATCACAAGACATCCTGCCTACACCTGAAAGTCTCCTACCAAGATGGGAAGTCCTGGAGATACACAGATCGTCCAGAGGAACCAGGACCAGGTCAGAGATTGTTTGCCTTTTTCCTGGGTAGCCTGGGAAGAATCAGAAGTCTTATCAGCTTACAAGACAGTAACAGAATTCCCTCAAAGTGTTTGGGTACTGTCTGAAGCTGTAGCTAGTCCCCGGGAATTGGGTGTCTAATATTTTGTGAGTAAATACTTAAAGCCTCTTGTAATTCACCATTGCCTTCTGCCTTAAGCAGAAAGGAGGTCCTTGAGTCCATCTAGCAGACAAGAACCATGATTAACCGCAAGCGGTGTGCTGACCGCAGGAACCTTCTCTTCCAGTTTAGTTGAGTTCTATTAATGTTTATATATGTTTGCTAGTTATTTCTAGATCCTATATTATCATATGTATAATGTTTCTATGACCATGCAAAGAACTGATTATTATTAAAATTAGTGGTTGGAGGGGGTGAGTCTTCTGGATATCAAAATTAATATACACGATTAATTTTGGGAAATTACTATCTTGCATCAATTAATATCCCTCCATAAGAGAAGCATAAGGAAATTGTGGTCTGCAAGATCTCTTCTGTTAGTTACAAAAAATATTCTGTTCATTTTATTGGAAATTGACTAAACCTACAGCAGGAAAACAATTGTATTATTCTTTCTGGACATTTCATAGATTGTGTGATACATCACCATCTGTTGGTTTGTCTGTATGCTTTAAATGGCTAAGGCAGCTGTATCAGCATTATCAATAAACATTTAAAACAAATTGAGCAAACTGAGGCAAATTAAAGCTAAACTTAAAAGCAAGTGATGCACACAGAAAGTCTCATGTCTGACTAAATCTACAGGATGTCTAACAGATCCCCTAAGATAGTTTATCAACTGTGGCAGTCTGTGAACAAGAATAACTTGAGACAATCTGTGAAAAGAAATCCCTCCAAAATGAGGATTTGTTAAGTTTCTATTATTTGTGTATGTACAGTTTGTGTTGATTATTCAGCTATGTTGTGCGAGTGGAAAACAACTTCTGAATATTTTTTAAAAACATTTGCCTCTTTTTCTTTCTATTTTAAAATATGTATTAGAGAGGGGAACTTATGTGAAAACTTTTTTTTTGTTGTTGTTTTATAATTGTGCTGTTTATTTATTCTACAATTACACTGTATGTCAGCTATATCTTGTAATATAGTCTGTCATAGAAAAGCAAACACAGTCAAGTTACATTAATGACTTGTCTGAGATCATACAACTGCCTGCCTATAATTCCATGCTCCTTTGCAAGAGAAAAAACATGAGCCTGAATCTTAAACAACTGTTGAGTACAGACACCTACAATTATGATATGATTAAAAAGTTTGTAGGTTTATGACTTAAGTTCTCCTAATTTAGTGCTTTTAGCTTTAATTTTCATTTGCATGTTATGCAATTAAAGAAGTAATCAGCTGTACTGAAAGTACTTTTAATTTTTTTTTTTAATATTGGGCAAATACCACCTATAAAATTGTGGCTATGCTTACTCATTTTAGAATGAAACTCTCTTCTTTTGTACAGTTACTTTAGATATTTGCATTCAGTACAGTTTTAAAAGGTCCTGTTTGTATATTATGCAGTACCATGTAAAATTCAGGTTTTATTATGTGCTCTGACCAAAAGGAAAGCGAAACTGTGATTCGTTCTTGTTCACATGAATTGTTCTGGTTGAGTTTTCCACATCTTGATCTGCTACAGAGAGCCTTGTTCTATGTGCATCTAACCTTCACTTTTGTCCTTTACTGTGATTTATTTCAAGCTTGATAGAGAAAGCATCCACTAGTGTAGTGTTTCCTTCAGTGCTAGCAACTTTTTTTCTCTTCAACAAGTGTTTACAGAAAAGTGTTGATGCTTATTAATCTGTTTCTCATCTTATGAATGTGCTTATGCCTGACTTGTGGTAAAACTGGCATTTCTGACAGCTCTCAATGTAATCTGCATAGCACAACAGGATGGTTACATTGAACAGATGTGGTTTGGAGTTGTTATTCTTTGTAATTACCATCATTAAGCGAAGGCATCTGTCAATCAACTTTGTACTTTAAACACACCGATCACTTGCCAGAGACATGCATCTGCATTTCAGATAGAGATGAAAACCAGGAATTTATTTCTGTTGTTTCTACTTAATACAATACCCCACAAAGCACGTGGTAAGCAGAGATGTCACAGCAACCCATAATGAATTTAAGAAGGGCTTTACAGGGGGATCATCTAGCTACCTTTTTTGTTGGTTTGGTTTGTTGTAAAAATAGTCTCCTTTCTTCATTGTAAAGGGAAGGCATTTAGGCTTAATTTTATCAACTGCCAAAGTTACTATGCTGACTCAATCTTGACTTTATTATTAGAAGGGAAGGAGGTTCCATCATATTTTTACAATTTAATAGAATTTTATTCAAATTGAAGAACTGAACTACTATGTATGTTGGAGTTGAGAGTCCTTCCCTCACTAGGTTGTGTTACTAGTGCTAGTAGAACAAGTGTGGAACAAGTAAAATAGATCACTTCATTTCATGGAAAGTAGACTGCAGAACTACTAAAGCACCTTGGTGTGTTCTAGATGTGCGAATTTTAAACCTTGTCTGTGGAGTGCAAAACGTTGCCTCTAGTAGACCCACCTATAAACAGATATTTGAGGTAAAATTCGGGGTAGATATTTTTATATTTATACCTTAAACCTTAAGTCTTTATGCTTCTTCATTGGCATAAATAATTTTACACGAAGTACCACATGAATAACAATTATATTTTATTCCATTTTCACATATTATCCTGCTGAAATAAAACTTGATTTCAACTGGAAATTGTCCATTCCTGGTGCTTTTCTCTAATCAGTAATTTTCTTGTTCATAGAGGTCCTCTTAGCACGTTGTAGTAGAAGATTGTGCTTTTATGTTTGTTGAATGCTTTAATTGTAAATATTTTGTGACATCTGCTTAGTATTTAGTGAAGAAATTTAGGACTGAACCCTGCAATTGATAGTATACAACAGATATAGGCTGCTTATGTCGTGAAACCTCAACATCTATGTAGATTTCCTGCAGGCACAATCATCCTTTAGCATATTGTTACTTTAACATTTGGGCTTTCCCAGAAACTCAGCATTTGACCTCTGTGCTGTCAGTCACGAGCTTTGCTTTAGTTAGATTTAGTTATGTCACCCCAAAGCGCTTATAATTTGGGAAACCAGCTATCATTAACATCCAGGTTTTGAGAATGTAGAACTCAGAAGACTTAAGAATCAAAAATGTTTCATACCTTCCCATGGAGTTTATAGACCACTCTTAGTTGACACCTTTTTGATTAGACAGTGAAGGTTTTGATTTTATGTACTAATCCCCTTTTTTTCCTCTGCTCTGACACAGAGAAAAGCAACTGAGAACATCCTTGGTTTTAAGTTAAATATCAAAATAATTTATCATATCCTACCATAATCAGAAACAATAAAAAAAAATCTTTAGCAAAAGACTTTTTAAAAAAGCCTATTACCTTGCAAATTAGTGAGATTATTCGCTTTGGAAGTGGCAACAAAATAGAACATAGTCATATCACTTAATTTTATGTATTGAAAATAAATTAAACCACTTTCAACCTCTTTAATTTACTCCTACCCCCTGAAGCTATACAGGCTTAGAAACTGAGAAAGGCACAGAAGAAAACATTGGCTGCAGAGATATTTCACTGTTCTTCATGTGCTCAGAGATAGGCTTTTGCAATCAAAGTCAATGGCATTAGTTCCTCTTATGCATATTTATTTTACTTTTTAGTGTAGAACCATAAACAAATTTAGCAGCAACTATTTAGGGATGCTGTATGTCCTTAAAATGGGATGTGTTTGAAATCTGGAACAGGCATATGCTGTGTTGAGAATAGTAAATTCCTTGTAAAAACCATCATAGTGGGGCATGTTCTCCTCTCGAGGTGCATACAGAGTTTTCATGAATGTTAATGAGATTTACAGAGCTGCAGAGGAAAATGTACACTAAAGTATATATTGTATATATGAGGCTAACATCCCACAGCACTTTTGTACTCTCCTTTCAATGCTGTGGAACCTGAGATACACACAAGACCAGCTTAAGACAGTAGCGTTTTGTTTGTTGTACTTGGCATAATTGCCTTTGAGTGTAATTAGCTCCTTTTGACAAACCTGATCCTGTCCCTTTTTGGCAGTGCTGTAGATACGTATTGACGGAAGTCCATGTCGTCAACATTAGCTGATAAATGTGAACTGACAGCTGAAAGAAAGCTTTCTTTATGGATGCTTTATGCTGGGTTAAATGAGTATTAGTAATTATTTTAACTCTGTGTTGAAATTTAACTTTTTGTGTTCCCATGAGTTTAGTCTTGTTTTGCCTGAATACTAAAATTATCTTCAGATTATCAGTCTAGTGCTTTGAATTCGTTATTCAGTAGCTATTGCTCACACAGCTCTGCTTGGATTTAAGATATAATCCAAAGTGTGAAGGAAGCACTTTAGCTGCGGATAATGAGATCTGACAGTGCCAGAGCTGGAGAAGAAGATGAAATTGCTATCTATAGAAAATAATATTTTTCCTACATATTCAGGTTAAATGTGTGCACATTCTGGTAGCTGGAACATCTGTTTCTAGCTTGTTGTTCCTCATGGCTGCTTCTCAATTGGATTTCCTCAAGCAGGTCCAAAGCTTGTCACCTTAGCCAGGGTCTGTTAACTATCACCACTGGCCCCACATTAAGTAGGAGGTTCAGGGCTAAGCTAATAACTCTCCTGCCTTTCTGACTGATCACAGTGATTCTCTCTCTGGCTACTTATCATGCTGTGCTCCTATGGGAGGGTTATCTTCTTTGTCTACAGTTCAGCCAGGAATTGTTTTTGTTTTCTTCATTCCTAAGTTTTCAGGTGGCAATGATGAAAGCGTTGTTGCTTTCCGAAACTATTTGATTACAATTCTTTATTTCTCCCTCACCACTTAAAATAATACTTTCTCACATATTGAACTTTTACTTTTTTCCTTTTCTCTGGCCCTAAGTGTAACCACTGATTGTCAAAGCAGAGGTTCTAACTAGACACGTGGCTGAATGGAGGTAATAGCTAGAGCATGATATTGGAATGCTGGTTTGTGTGAAAGTTCGCTCACATTTTCTGTCACAGGTGAAGTAATTTTCATGATCTTGACTTTAGTGTACAGTGATGCATTCTTCAACACTTATGTAGCACACTAGGCTGTACCTACTGTGTGCTTTTTAAGAGAGCAAAGAGTAGAATCTACAAAATTGTTTATGTGATTTATGATCATTGGCAACCTCTAAGACTAATGTGAAAAATTACCAAGGTCTATGAAGTTGCTTCGGTTGTCTTTAGCGGGCACTGAGCAAGGCCCAGAATGAGTATCAGGGTATTCAGTGGGGGCTTGTTGGGAATTTTGAGAAAAGGTGGTGGCAGTGCAGGCAAATCCATGCATCTCCTCTAGAAATCCTTCTGTGGAATTTATGAGATTATTGTCCTTAGAATAAAGCTAAGATTAAAACCCAAGACCAATCGCATGTAGTGTTTGAGGGGAGTTTGTTTCATTATGGGAAGGAAAAACATGGGGAAGGGAAACAAAATCATTACCTTCTGCAGCTGAAAGGGCTAACAGACAAAAATTCTTATAAAAAAAATGTTTTTTTTTACTAATCTTTAAATAGTTGAAATTTTACATAAACATAAAACATCAGGTTTGATCAAGGACATAGTGTAGTTTGTATCAGCTACATCAGGTAGTCAACTGTGAGACTTACAGACCTACTGTAAGCAAGTCAGACTCCACGCTGATTAATTTTGGACAGTGATCTCTGTGGTCAGCTCAGCCGAGCACTGGGAGATGGGAGATATATTATTTCAATCACTAAAACTTGCTGAAGAATTTAGTGGATCTCCCACCCAATGTAATGACCATACTTCGGCTGAAGTTGCACGTAGTGTGTTCTCTTAATGGGAAGTCTGAATCAAACCACTTAAAATTAAAACAAAAGCATGTTTTTAATTTACAAAATAGCAAAGCTGAGCAACCCACTTTTTTTCTTTGTTTGTTTGTTTTTGGGGTTTTTTTTGTTGTTTAATCTGCAACATCAAAACAAATTTAGCAGGGATAGATATAATGCTGAAAACTGATGAAAAGCAAACAAAAATATTCTTTGTTCTGTGGTAGTAGCTTGCATTGACACTTAAGCAAAGAAAATATTAAAAAAATATTACTCAGAATAAAGTAAAATTTTGGTTTTTAAAATGCACTTTTAATTCATCCTACAGATGTCAAAAATATGACTGTGCAAATAAGGGAATAAGGATAAAGAGAAGAGGGGAAAAGTTATTAATAGGTTTGTAATGATAGGAAGTTTATTCTAGGGTTGAGGTAAAACTTAATGGTTCATAAATAGCAAATTCATTATGCTTTTAATACTCAAGATTATATTAACACTATATAACATCTTTATGGTACCATTAGTACCACTTAATCCTAAACTCAGTTTGGAAATAAACACTTCCAAGCCTTCTTTTTCATGGCACAATTGGCCAAATAAATTATCTTTAAAATAAATATTACCTGATTAGTGCATGGCTTGTTCAATCATAAGCAGGCTTATGCAGGTTTTATGTCAAACCTTACGCAGAGTCCTTAAATGTTAACAAATTAATTTATTTTAAAGGCCATATCAAGGTGAAAACACCAGGGCACTAGGCAGCGGGACAATACATCACAGAGCCATTTCTCATTCAGTCACAGTAATGGCAAAGGATATGTTGAGACATAAAACGTGATATGGTTTGTTAAATATTCATTTATAATTTGCATTCATTATTAAATCATGTGTTAGAACAAATCTTTACTCTCAAAAACACATAATGTGCCGTAAAGTCTATTTGAAAACATAACAATAAATATTTTATGCTTTGCGTGTTGCTTTTCAAAGGTTGGCTAGCATTGCCCCAAATCCTCGTCATTAACGTCATTTAATTATTCCAAAGAGATTTGGTCCACAGTGATGCTGATTTCAATAATTTATTTCAACCGTTAGGTCGATGTAAAATAAATACCTGTTTGGGACATGGTCTGGTCTATGATTAATGACAATTTAGCTCCCCCAGTACTCCACGGCAACACTGTAGTTCATTGCCTGAAACCTTTGCAGTGCGGTGCGGTAGCTCCCAGAGACTTCTTTTAGAGTGGTCCCTAACAGCTTGCTCGATGAGAATGGTGAAGTTTGCTTTTCTACGTCTTCTGTTTCACTGCTTGCTACTGCTGGAGATTTTCTCTATGTGACATGATGGCTTCAACATCTGTACTACTGGGAGATATTCTGAGTAGAGTGCAGTATTTGTTGAATTTCCATAGGGTTGCCACTCAATCTGCATTTTCTACCCTGGGAAGAAAGGCCTGTACGAGAGGGCTGAGTGTGACAGAGCAGTGATTGGTATTACAGGAGACTCGGAGCTACTCAACGAACCATGTAAAAACAGTTCATTAAAATGTTTATGTGCTTGACTGGTTAATGCAAAGAGAGCTTTATTGTAGTCTTATAAACTTCAAGTCAAAATAGATCAGTTCGGCAGTAAAACTTCAGACAAATGCCCAATTCAAGTTAAGCACCAGAAAATGTGGCATGAAGCAATATTCTTTAATTCTTTCTTCCAAACTGAAACATGCTTTAGCAATGAACTTACACAACTTCAGAACTTCCTTACTTAGTAAAAGAGTTTTGGACAGAGCTACCATCTGTCTAGATTTCCATGGACCTTTTCAACTCTGAAACGTCTGTAAGGTGCAGTCTGAGGTGTCTGGATGTGTGTTAACTCTGCAGCACTCGTGCTGAGGCACTGTCAGTATGTGAGAAGCACTTAAAATATGTATTGTGTCCTGTGCATGCACTGTACACTTCATTTCATACACAGTTCTGGGCAAATTCTGGATATCCTATTTTTGAATGCTACAGTAAATAAGAATTCAAGCCTCCAAATTGTGTTTTTCCCACTTAACTGTTGACTTGTCATTTTATCTGAAAATAAGCATGTCAGTGAAATGATCTCTTTTTGCTTGGTTGGTTGCTTTCATCTAGGTACAAGTTACTGAGAAGCTGTTACAGGATTAATATTAACAAAGCTAAAACCCTTGCAAAGTGAGATTCCCCGCTCCTTGTCACTGGCAGTGGCAGAAAGAAAAGTACAAAGCTGTAATTGTTCCCACTAACTTAGCAGGCAACTAGCAGAGAATCTCTGCAAGGAATATGGCATCCTGGAGATTCTACAAAAACTAAGAAGCTGGCCTGTGTATGAACCTTAAGAAGAGTAGGTGGAGTGTTTCTGAAACCATGCTGGGCTAACCAAAGAACTTGGAATAAGTTGAGTGGTGGTTTTGATCAATAACATAATGAAGCAGGTCTCCTTCCCCTAAAAGCAATACTCTAGCTGAAGAGTGAGGAATCTACTCTTATCACTCACATTCTCCTGAAAATAGTGGTAAGAGTGGAAAGAAATCTCTTTTAAAAATGCATAGTCAGAGCAAACCCCTGATTCTTAATCAGCCACATCCTCTCCCTATCCTGCTGGAGAATATGGACCATCAATTTCCCCATAAGATGAAGGGGAGGCAAAGCAATAGTTTAGCATCCTATGCATTATCTCTCTTTTTATGATTACAAATAGAGCACTTATGTTCACTGACCCATATCTCATACCAGACATCAGTAGCCAGGCCCAGATTTAGGTTATTGTTCCAGCACTGGATTAGGCCATGCGATCAGAATCAAATTTATCTAATATGATAACTTGATCGTGGCATTTCTTATTGGCACTGCGTGTATGCACCGCCAAAGCTCGGAGGCATAAAGCAAATGCTCTGGAGCCCTGAAAGAATGGTTGTCAGTGCTTTTACCATGAGCTTCAGAGAGGTTGAGGAGAACCTCTCTATTAGGTTAATTAAGCTGTCCTCCTGCTTGCAAGTTTAACAGAGAAAAGCTCATTTGCTCCCTGTGTGACTTTCCCAAACTCTTTCAGCTGTAACTGTAAACTTAAATGATCCTCAGTCCTGCAGCATATCAACTTGATGTGTATAACTGATTGCTAAACATGTTTTACAGCCTGTTAAATGGTAAAACTGAAAAAAGAGTAATATATGAATGTTGATTAAAGTGCTTTTGTACAGAGGGGTCAGAGACATTAGCAAGTTAAAAACAAAGTGTAAGCTCTGCTGTGGTACTCCTAACCTGTGTGCTTTATTTCGCATAATTGATCCCACATGCCTCCTCTAGCGTTTGTTGGTTTTTTGTTTCTTTTTGGTCAGATTGCAAACTGAAAATATTAAAATACATTTAGGATAGAGGGTGTTTCAGTAAGGACACCGTGCAGAACAATCAACAAGGTGCACTGCTGATAATTACAATGGCAAAGATTCTAAAAGTAAGTAAGTGGTAAGGCTGGAGAGAAAAACAGCAAGGTGCAAAAACTCAGAGTAACCTTAAATCTGAAATGCATTAAAATGGACACTCAAATGATAATTGCCAATAATTTTGTTTTCATTATAATTTGTGGTGGTGTTATTTTTCAGTAGTTGATGTAAAACATCAACAAACTGAGTCCATCACAAAACACTTGCAGCTCGTGTTAGTCAGAGAGATGTGATGCTGTTACCAGTACGAACCACTCTGAGTACACATCCATGAGGCATCTGGCTTAATAATGTAATTAATGAGTATCTGCAACAGAGCAAACTGTTAATCTATTTGTAAAAAAGGCAAATAATAGATCCTCAACCCTTAGTTAAGAAACAATACATCGAGAGTTTAATATTCTGAATACCAATACAATATTCCTATTTTTCTTTTTTCTTTACATCTGGTATAGAAAAGGTGTAACTTCCTACAACTGCCCTGGCAGGGCAGCTATCTGTGAAATTTCACAAAGTTAGAAGAATAGCTTGGTCCTTACTGTTCCTCTGCTAATTATGTCAGCTAATGGCAGTTTAAAAAAGCATTTACTATGAATTTGTATAGAGGTGCACCTTGCAGCAAATACAAACTAAGAGCACTCTGTGTATTACTGAACACCCAATGCACAAAAGCAAGTTTGATTTTGTACCAATTCAAGCAGGATTTGAAGCAGTTATTTAGGGGTGAAAAGTTCAATGTTTCACGTACCAAACTCCTGAACTATCTCCTTCCTCTGCACAGGTTGGTTTGCCTTTTTCCTCAAAAGACTAAATATAGAAACTTATTTCCTCTTTTTTTCTTTTTCTTTTTTTTTTTTAAACAGATTTGAGTGTAGTTTAATTCAAATCTTTGGAATGTGGTAGTTCCATTCTTATAAACGTGGCATTTCAGAAGGATGTTTTATACTTAATGCTATTGGGAACTGGATAGAATATTTGCCTGGATGGTAAACTGCAGCAGGTGTTTGATTTGTGTTCGTATTTGTTTTATTTGCATTTGTATTATTCTTTTAAAACTATAAAGTAATATGTACCACTTCTAAGAGTGAGGTACTAAGCTGATTTATCTAAAAGAAAAATTGTTTAAGAAAATACTTGATATTTCAGATTTAGATTAATTTATTTTTCATGTAACTTAAAACTATATCATTTTGTAACATAGCCTTAATGTTATTTCAGTGTCCCACTTTACCTGTAAATAGGATCAATACTCTTAATGCTGTATGGTATTTCGAAACTTTCATTTAAGAACAAAAAAAAAAAAAAAAAGAAAGACAAAGTAGTTTTAATTAAATATAAATCAGTCATTATTACAGTACTATTTCTGCCATGCTTCAAGCATGCTCCAACTTTCCAGCTGCAGAGGACAATAGAAATTAGTTTAAATGAATTTAGAATCAAGAAGACAAAAGCTACAAGCGATAAATCCTGTTGTAGTAGTAAAATGGTAAGGAAAGTGACAAGGGGAAATGAGAAAAGGATATCTCTCTTAACAGGAGATGTAATTTTTGTTTTGTTTTTTTAATTTTGCAGAAAAATGATCACTAAGACTTTTTTTATCTACTGTCTAGTATCTTGTTTCCTTGTTTATACAAAAGTATTAACTCTGTGCCTGACTTTTGCTTGAAGGCTATGTAACTTGGACAAAATATTTCTGGAATAAGTTTCATTTAAAACAGCACAACAACACTGAAGTTAGAAACATGTTTGTGTCTTTTTTTTCTTTTTTTTTTTTTTTCATGACTAGCCCATGTCTATTCTCTATGAAATTGATGTCAAAAAAGTATTATATATTTTCAGTGGGAAATAGAAGGCTGCCCTCTACTATCCTTGTCAGGACGTCGTATCCCTTTAATCATACTTTTCATTTCAGTACATTGAAATTTCCGTTACCAAGGACAACATCATAAATAAAAGTGTTTGTGAAATTTTTACCTGCAGCTTCCTAACTTTGTGCATTAAGCATGAGACTAGCAGAGAGGTGGTCAAATGTGAAAATTTATAATCATTTATTACGTACGGCTGAAGCGAGAAGGGAATAAAAGCGTGAAGGCATACATCTATAAACTGGAGCAGAAAAGCTTAAATGAAAAGTAAAGTGAATTTCTGTGTCTTGTCATAAAGTAATGAGAAGCTAGAGCTTTATTCATAGCAACCCAAGATGCATTTACTCTCAATCTAGCTTTAGCAGTAAATGCTTCCCTGATGTATTGCTTCGGACTTACAAAGAAATATTTGTGCTCTACATAATAGTATAGTTAGGAGAATTACTGCATGGCTGAGGAGATTCTATAAAGGTTTATAGCTAGTGGTGTTACTGTAATTTAATCACAATGTAGCTAATGTAGTACCTTAATATCACAGGTTACTTTTTTATTTACCATTTATTAGTAACTGACAGTCAATCATCACCACATCATAAACAAATCACACAGGGTTCTATAGGAGCCCTGAAGTTCCAGAACCGACGCACTGCAGCTCTTACATGTGCTCCATAATGAGCTAAGCATCAAATTATTTTTAAACCGAATAATCATGTAAGGCAGGGTTCTTGTTTTCAGTCCATCAGCCAAACAAAACGTGTCGTCATGAATACAATTAGTGCTGCATATTGAGCGTACCAATGTGGGGGTAACTCTCCAAGCCATTACAAGCAGTGCCTGAGGATGGTTTCAAAAGTTCAATTCAAAGCCTCAGATAAAACCCACTGTGCACAGGAATTTGCACACCCTGGTGAATTCAATTTATACAGACAAAAAACTATGCCCTCTTAATTTCAACCTCCTTTTGGTTAAGATTACTCTGCTTTGTAAACTGAGAGTAAAGGTAGCTAGGAAACGCAGTGGAGTCCACCTAGTGCTCCTGAGGCATTGAGATCTCAACATAATTTTTGTGAGAACAAAAATTCTGTAATTTTCGGTTTATTGTATTTTTATTATTGTATTATTGTATTTTTTAGATGTGCTGTAGCATCGACATCTCCCAGTTTTGTGTTGATGCTCAGTCCTTAGTGCAGAATCACCTGTGTGCATATATTTCATCTGAAGTTGGCTGTGTTATCAAAGTTAAATGCCAGTTGGAACTCTGAAAGCATTGCCTCTTTAGACTGAAACCTGTGGTTCTCCCAAGACCCTGTAGACACTATAGTCTGTTAACTGCAACCAAAATATTTGTTTTTCATTGGTCTCTAGCAAATGTTTGTTTTTCATTGGTCTCTAGCAAATGTAGAAGAAATGAATAGTAAGTAACTGCTGTGATCATTAATATATAGTAGTAATAAGCTGTGCAAAGATGTATGCTGGTAGACTACTGGGGCGTGTCCTAGGTCCACTGCAAAGACACAGCCTGAAAACGAAGTGCCTTCAATGACTTGAAAGGCTTGCCGTTAAGTCTACCAATGCATGCCCTGGCATGGCTTACTGCTATTAGAATATGGCTCTTTAAATTGATTTTCATACAACCTACCTTTTCAATGCTGAAAAAAATACTTCCTGGAAGAAAAATGCAAAATATTTAGAGGAGGTTTATGAAAAAAACCCTGCTTTGCTATGAGAGTAGAATATGAAATCTTCTCTTCCATCTGGCATTACATTTTTTATGTCTGTTGGTTCTCCAGGCTAACCAGATATTTCCAAGGATTAGCTATAATATATAAGGAATGCTGTTTAACTAATTAAAAAAAAACAGAAGCAAACCAAGACACAAAAAAAAATCTCCTCCACTTTGCTATTAGAAGCTCCTGTGAGCACTGTTTCACAAAAATCATTGTGCAAATCTTCCAAGTCATAGCAAACTCTTGAGTTTATTTACATATTTATTGACTATCTGGTATAAGTTTTTTTAAAAGGATCCAGTCACTGTGATCTGGCCTTGTAGTTAGCTCAAGTAAATTTGACAGTTGTGTCATGCTCAAACAAAGGAAAATGGCTATTGACTCTGTAAACACAAAATTGTTTGTAATATGTAAAATAATAATTAAAAGAAAGGTAAAAGGAAGATGGTAGTAGAAAACTGTACTCATTTCTTTGTCTTCCTTTTTTCCTTTCAATGGCTCTCTGTTTACAGCTACTTTTAGCGCTTCCCTGAGTGGTCAGCAAAGATCTGATTTAAATCATACTGCACAGAGAAGAATTAGTTTTTAGGTAGTATGTGATATTCTAACTGCTCTTAAGGCATGTTCTGGTTAGATTAAAAATGGATTGAACTGCAGACACTAACCTCTGTCCTAAATGAATTGTTTAATACCATGTGCATTCAATTAATACCTTCCTTGTGCAGATATCCCATGCATAGCCTATCCTGAATCTCAGGAGCTGTAGAATCATTGCTTCTTTTCAGTTACCTTCTAGAATAATGCTGCCGGCTAGGTTTGGTGCTGACTTTCTGGCATTTAGCTCATATTTACTAGACTAATTTTACTGCACATAACTAAGCCGCTTTATAGAGACTCCTACTTGACAGTTTTCTGCTCCTCTTCTCATTTGACTCTTATCTTTCTTCTTTTCCTTCTTACTTTTCCCCACAGACCTGATGAGAATGGTGCCCCATGCTGCCCCATGCTGCCTTGCCATCTGGAGTGGCTGCTTTACCTTTCTTGCCAACCACATATGTAAAGTTAAGGAGGACAATGCTATGAGATGAGTGGCACGAAAATGTTCTGTGATAGTAAGAATTGAAAGAGGTGATACTAAGAAAGTGAAATACAGAACTTAAATGACCGATTTTCATAGAATATGTTGTTAGAGCACTTTATCTCATTTACAAACTAATGTGGAAATACACTTTTTTTTTTCTCTTTTCCTCTTACCACCTTAAATTTGCATAACAAAATTATGAATTATGTAGTGCTGAGCAGAAATTAAAACTCAGTTCAATAGAAGCGATGCATGGACTTGCATCAAATTATCAGACTGGTTTTCTCAGAAAGCACCTTGAAAATGTGAGCTGGTTTTAGGTGTAAAAACATGTATTTTAATATACTTATCCTTTTAAAATTCACCATTTTATATATACTTTCATCAGGTCTTTAAAAACTCCAAAAAGAAGGAAAATTAAATTTAAATGGTTTGGGGTTTGTTTTTTTCTTTTACCACCATAAATATTTTAATTTCTTTTGCCCTAAGAACGAGCACTACGTGCATTTTGAGTCAGTCCTGAAGTGGCAAATAATTTCAATGCCTATTTTCAGACAGTGACTGAAAAAAAATCCATTATTTATACAGGCTTTTTATTGACATGGTAAAGTGCTGCAAGTTCTATTTATTAATTATATCTGAGATGCTGCTTTATATTTTGAGTTCCTCAAATAGTTTTCTAAAGGTCAGCTACCAGCATAAAAGCAGCTTAAGGCTTCATTGTATAGTATGCAGGAAAACTATGAAGAGACCTTCAAAGAACATAAGCACAGTGGGTTTTACTCCAACTGCTGCAACATGCAATTGAAAGCAAAATTTCAGTGACATATTTGGAACCCAAGATACAGTATAAACCTCAAGATTTGAGAGACCTTGATTATGCACAAGCAATTAGAACCCATTGTGGCTTTTACAATCATGTGGCAGAGCTTGCTCATGAAACAAGTGAAATTGGAAACCGAACATACTTGCTAGGGAACAATCAAGAGAATGTAAGCATGACCTTTGGAAACTGTTTTCACATAAACATATTTAGACTTAGAATAATTTTTTTAATTTTCTGTCTCAAACCAGTGTAGTGAATATTTGACACCTGGATCTTTGGTTTGGAAACATCTGGTTGTTTCCTTTTTAACCTGGATTATTACCCTTTTGAAAATACAAATTGGAAGTTACAAAACTAACATCTGTAACTTTTTTCATATTGTAAGCAAAACCAGACCCCATCTGGATTAAAACCCAGAAAAACTGGCAGGGAAAAACAACTCCACCACCCTATTTCTGGGTATTTCTCATTCTACTAACTTTCAGATCCATGACCATAATATCAGTAAATTAATATATGGTTTGGAATATACTGGTGTATTAGCATGAAATTCCCCAGATATGAAACAGCAGTTAGTCTAACTCATTTTGCATCTTGATTTGCAATCAGTACAGCTGAGGTGTGTGACCTTCTCTGCAAATCCAGACTAAAGCCATTATTACCTCTTAGAGAAATTCAGAAGCAATAGAAAAATGTGGTGTCTGGCAAGAGATAGCATTCAAATAATTATTTATTAACATATTTTGGTTTTAAGGCAGCTATTCACGCACCAACAAGAAGGCAACAGTAAGATCTGAAAGGCCACAAACACAGCCATCTCCCCCTGACATTAAAAGGTGAGTATTCTTCAAGAGAAAGGTTTACTGACCTAGGACTGCAGGAGCTACAGATAGGATTCAGGGCTGTCTTCTCTTTATGCCTCTTTTGAATCATTCAAGGAGGAGTTTTTAATCAATAACTATGCTTTGTACTTGGGCAAAAAGGCTTCTGGTAATAGAGAAGGCCAACATCAGGAACCTAAAGAAGGAAATGATGTATTTGTAATGAGGCCTCAAATATGTTTCTTTTACAGCATATCTCCATATCCGATAGAATCATAGAATCATAGAATGGTAAGGTTGGAAGGGACCTCAAGGATCATCTAGTTCCAACCCCCTGCCATAGGCAGGGACACCTCCCACTAGTACAGGTTACTCAAGGCCTCATCTAATCTGGCCTTGAACACATCCAGGGAGGGAGCATCCACAACCTCCCTGGGCAACCTGTTCCAGTGCCTCACCACCCTTACTGTAAAGAACTTCCTCCTAACATCTAGTCTAAATCTCCCCTCTGCCAGTTTAAGCCCATTGCCCCTTGTCCTGTCATTGCAGGACCTTGTAAATAATCCTTCCCCAGCCTTCCTGTAGGCCCCCTTCAGATACTGGAAGGCTACTATCAGGTCCCCTCGAAGCCTTCTCTTCTCCAGGCTGAAGAGCCCCAACTCCCTCAGCCTGTCCTCATAGGAGAGCTGCTCCAGCCCTCTGATCATCTTTGTGGCCCTCCTCTGGACCCGCTCCAACACTTCCATGTCCTTCCTGTGCTGAGGGTTCCAGAACTGCACACAGTACTCCAGGTGGGGTCTGACGAGAGCAGAGTAAAGGGGCAGAATCACCTCCCTTGCCCTGCTGGCCACGCTTCTCTTGATGCAGCCTAGGACTCGGTTGGCTGTCTGGGCTGCATGTGCACACTGCAGGCTCATGTTGAGCTTTTCATCAACCCAGACTCCAAGGTCCTTTTCCTCAGGGCTGCTCTCCAGCCATTCACCACCCAGCCTGTATTTGTGCTTGGGATTGTGCCTACCCAGGTGCAGGACCTTACACTTGGCCTTATTGAATTTCATCAGGTTGGCCTGGGCCCAACTCTCCAGCCTGTCCAGGTCCCTCTGGATGGCATCCCTGCCCTCTAGCAAGTCGACTGTGCCACACAGCTTGGTGTCATCTGCAAACTTGCTGAGGGTGCACTCCATTCCTCTGTCCATGTCACTGACAAAGATGTTAAACAGCACTGGTCCCAGCACTGACCCCTGAGGGACACCACTTGTCACTGGTCTCCAGGTGGACATTGTGCCGTTGATCACCACTCTCTGGGTTCGACCATCCAGCCAATTCCTTATCCAGCGAGTGGTCCATCCATCAAGTCCATGTTTTTCCAGTTTGGTGACCAGGATGTCATGTGGGACAGAGTCAAATGCTTTACTCAGGTCCAGGTAGATGACATCAGCTGCCTTTCCCTTGTCCACTGTCGCTGTGACTTCATCATAGAAAGCCACTAAATTTGTCAGGCAAGATCTGCCCTTGGTGAAGCCATGCTGGTTCCCACCAATCACCTCTGCTTTGTTTTCCATTTGCCTTAGCAGGACTTTCAGCAGGATCTGCTCCATGATCTTGCCAGGCACAGAGGTGAGGCTGACTGGTCTGTAGTTTCCAGGGTCATTCTTTTTACCCTTCTTGAAGATGGGTGTTATGTTTGCCCTCCTCCAGTCAGCAGGAACTTCACCAGTCTGCCATGACTTTTCAAATATGATGGACAGTGGTTTGGCAACTTCATCTGCCAGTTCCCTCAGGACCCGTGGCTGGATCTCATCAGGCCCCATGGACTTGTGCACATTCAGGTTTCTTAGGAGCTCATAAACATCGTCTTCTACTATAGTAGGCAGATTTGCCTGCTCCCAGTCCTCACTTTTACCCTCTGCAACTTGGACATTGTGGTTGGAGCCCTTGCTGTTAAAGACTGAGGCAAAGAAGTCATTGAGCAAACAGATTGATACAAACAGAACTGATCTAATGTGAAAAATAGGGAGGAGGATGTGACAAAACTGTTCCATTATGTAATAAGGAGAGTAGCTCTATGAGAAATAGTGTCTATGGTGAATTCAGATAGAAAGCATTTAGGCTAGTACTGAAAACTAGGGTGAATACCACCCTATCTGGAATTTCTGGAGGTATATGTGTATCTTGACATCTTAAAGGAATATTTTAAACTATATAGATTCTGTCTGGGTTTACAGCTTATAAAATCCAACCGAACACATTTGATCATTAATCACCAGTCATCATTACTGTACAGTTTTTGTTACAGTAAAATAAGAATACTTAGGATAGAGTCCAAGCAGCTGTTCTGAATGCTTTTAACTCTATGGAAAATGTCCTGTTGGTTTGACTGGGCACACTGGTGTTTATTAGCCATTGGCTGTAGGTTTATAGGATCCTGCCTCGTAATTCTGCGAAGCTCAAGAAAAGAAATTTAGAAAAGTGGATGCTGCATCCACTTATAGTTCACTGAAGCTTTTATGGTGTCTACAGATTCAGGGAGGCTGTAAGGTGAGCTTTAAATTACTATATAGCAAGCAGCGGTAGCTTTCAGCGCCCTCAAGATCTTTTGCAATGCATCTACTGTATGCGTATACAGGGTGGGGAAACACTTGCAGATACAAACTTGTAAATGACAGTAATACCAGGATTACGCTATCACTGTGTTCTAGCTTGGCTGTAGAAATCTTACAGTGATTCTTACAGCATAATCTGCACCACTGTAATTCTAAATTATTTCTTTCTAAATGTTTTTTCTCCTCTCTATTCACAATTAACATTATACTAACTACTCTGAATGGGTCTGGGCTAAATTGGGTAACCATATTGTGAGATGCTAGTAAATGTAAGGAATACAGAATTTAGCTTGTTGTGGTGTGAGTCAACTTACACAACACATTACAAACAGGTTTCGTGCTTATCTGTATGTGTGTTAACTTGTTTTGGCTGGAGCCGTTCAACTTCTAGAATGAAAATGTAATGCAAATATTTTTCAATACAAAACATTTAAAAGAAATGCTGCTGTTTTCAAAGAGCATGGATTAATTCTTTGGGTGAAATACAATCCATTTCAGTGGATGTTTCTTAGGTGAGTAAAAGCACTTAGTGAATTTTTTATAAAATGAGGAAGTGTGGTTTAATGACAGAGGAAGAAATCTCTGAGCTGGTAAGAAGCGTGAGGAATAAATAGCAGATGGAAAAATATATAAGGTGGTAAAAATAAGCAAGTAGAATGAAATTTGCAGTTCTTTTCCAACAGTTAATATTCTAAGTACAATGCTGTATGGAAAGACACTTTTCTGTACAGCAGTGAAATCATGCAACGGCAGAGCCCAAGCTCTGAGTACACATTAGCCGTTTTTTCAAACCATTTTGTGTGTATGTGTGTGAGCAATAGACAACTGAAAAAAAAGAAGTGGGATAATCTCCTCTGTCTCTCTGTGACTGGAGCTCTATCTATAGATTTTATATATATAGTGATGATGTGACTATGGTAATTAATTTGATCAGCCAAAAAAACCTGGCTTTGCATGCAATCAGTATGCTAGAATCTCTCTTGTAAAGTATACCTGAAAAGAAGAAACAGAAGCAAGAATTCTCTTTGCAGTATGCTAAATTTCAATTGGAAAAAAAAAAAAAATAAAATAATACCCTGCAGTCCTTATAAACTTATTGCAAAGGTCAAGCTGTCCTCCTTAAAGATGAGTGGAAAAAAGGAGCCTGGTCTCCTCAAAAGGTAGATCAAAACAGGCTTATTCTGCAGATTGCCTTAACCAATAGGATTTTGGTAAAGTGGTCAAAAAAATGTCAGATGGCATACTTAAGTCACATCAGAAATTTGCTGTATGTGCTATGTGATAGCTTATTCTGACACCAAGCAGAGAGGTGGATAGATGACCTCTCTACATTCCTTCCAATCTTTTTTTTTTTTCTTTCTTTTCAACAGGAACATTTCCTGTCATTCTAAGCATACCTTTGTGCAGAGAGGTTATTGCTGACTTTATCTAAAACAAACTTCAGGGTAAGCTTGCATTTAGCAACATGGAATGGTAATTTGCTAAGCCTGTGGAAAAGCTGAGCTGCTTTTTTGATACATTAGATCTCAGCTATTCGACTGCATGTTTTATCTGAAATTTGCTATGTAGCTCCTTAGCATCACATGTCTCTGCAAAAGAAAGGTGCTATAGTATCCCTGGTAACCAAGGTGGGAGTTTTTTTGTCATTAAAACCTAAGAATTGTGACAGTAGGGCACTCAGCTGGCTAAAATCACACATTCCAACGGCTGCTGCTCCTTTCCCCACAAGCAGTCAAACCAGTATTCCAGAAGTCATCATCACTTTTATGAATCACCAAAATATTTGTGGATAAAGACCAGGCTTTGTTGATATCATTTTCATTATGGGACATATTTGCCCTTGTGGCACTGTATACAGAACAAAGCCTGAAAAACTAGTTTTGGGCTTCATTTATTGCAAAGGTTCTTGGTGTGGAGTCCAGAGTGCTACTCTACCTACTCATCCTGACTTCACTGGATGTTAATGAAAGTATCTTTCTAACGGCTCTGAGCTAAGAAAGTGTTGTCAGGTTCTGTGTGCAATCAAGGCAAAGAGGAATTAATCTCCAGGGCTGTACCAAAGAATCTTTTAGGGGTTCGGTTGCTGATCTGCTCTGGGGTCTTTACTATGTCAGTTTATCAGTCCCAAATTTCTGAGGATCTGTTAATTTGGTAGGATTACAGACCTTTAGTTTGTGTGGTTTTTGTTTCACTTCTAGTTTTTATGGACAGAAAAAATGAAACCAAGTCACGTTGCCTCCTCCTGTTTGCCAAGTCTGCAAGTACCGGCTTAAGTGATAACTACAGGATCTGGAGAAGTGGGACAATGACTTTGAAATTTCACAATAATACTGTTTCAAATGTCAAGCTTTTCAACTGCTGAAGCAAAGATTTGTAACTTCATCTATGGTAGGAATTTGTCATCCTTTGCATTATCTCTGATCCTGTATGACACAAGTTTCTTCAGGCTTACAGATTTTAACACTGGTCTGGATTTAAAACAGAGCAAACACTTAATCTATTATTGCCAAGACAATTTTTAATTTATTTTAGGATTACAGGAAGACTAGTTATGTGAGTAAAATTATTTCTGCTTGCAGTCTGCAGTTTCCACTGCTGTAATAGAGTTCATTGTTTTTTATGAGAAATAAGCAGATTTAGTTCAGTCTAACTGCATAGGATCTGTCTTTCTCTCTGCCATACACCACAAACACAAACTTCTTCAGTGATGGCAATTTTTCAGTTCACACTAGAGGCATGCTTTAAAATTGTTTTTATTAGGTATAAATTTACTAAGAATATATTTAATTTATGTTAATTCTTCTAAAATCTCCTATATAGTGTCTATGTGCATGTTTTGCTACCATGGTTTCATTTAACTGACCTTTTGAAGTGTGGATTTTAGTAGCTGAGAATTCTTATTTTTCTTTTCTTTTCTTTTTTTTTTTTTTTTGTTTTGTTTTGTTTTGGCAAACAAATGAAAGATCAAAGGCTTAAAAATTAACAGAAGGATGAAGTAACTCCACATACTTGAAAATGGGCATGTTGAAAACGTGCTGAAATTCCAAATATTAAAAGTATCAGTGCAACATTCTCCACCACACCAATGACATCATTGTCATGTTTAATCTTGAATGAAATACAGTGTCCATGAAAGGAAGGTTTTATGAAATGTCAAATACTAAGACAGAAATGTTAAAATCAGGGAAAGAAACTTCTGATAAAAGCACTGCTGTGCAGGTTTCTGTTGCCCTAAAGCAGAATGAACTTCTGATAAGAGTGTCAACTTTCGGTGGTACCACCCAAATTGGAACAGATCCTGACAAACTTGCTAAAGACTAGAACTGTCCATAGACTGATTTATTCAAGATAGCAAGGACAATTCTGTTAAGTCCTGCCAAGTTTAAAACCCCAGCAAACCATTTATTCCCAGCACAGAGTGACAAATGGAAGTGTAATTAAGCATGCAGCAGTTCTTCACTCCAAAAGGCAGGACTGTAGCTCAGCTGAAGAGTTTTAACTTCTGCTTAACATCAACCAAACACACATCCTACTTTTTGATGAGACTTGGGAAATGACAGGAGTGCTTGCACATTCTCTTTTCTTAGCACATGGCCAGTTTTTCTGTCTGGAAATCTTTAACCTTTTCAGAGCATAGATGACTGTGCTGGTTTGAGGCTAATTAGAATATTTTAATAGACAAAATTACACTGTAGGCTGTGAAAGGAAAACATCATGATGTCTACTTCACTCATACGCTTGCTAAGAAATTGTTTGGGAACACTAACCAAAACAACAGATAAGTCAGTCTCTCTCTGTCGCTCGCTGGAACAGGAGCTGCTGGTGGGATCTAGCAGCTTCTGGGCTCTGGCTCCTCTGCTGATTAATCCTCACTAACCACTTTTCTTCTAACCCTCTTGGCCGATCCTCCTAATTTACCTTGCACGTAAGGCAAACCTTGGGGTAAGGTACAGGGGTGGGGAGAAGGTGGAAGGGTGGTTGGGAGCCCCTCCTGGGGTCTCTGATCTCTGGGAGGGGAGTTGTGTTGCTGTATTACCTTTTTATTTGTATATTTCTGTAAATATTCTGTATATAGTGTAAATAACTGCTGTACATTGTGCAAAGCTGTAAATAGAGCTTCATCACTTAACTTCCAGCCGACTGAGTGCTAGTCTGGGTCATTTTACAAAGTGTGGGGGGTGGGGGAACTCCCAAACCTTCACAATGACTTCATTCTGTCTTTACACACTACTTAGCATAGTGGTGGCTACAGTTCTTCTGAGTGTTCAGATATACTATCAGAACAAAAATTAAAACTACAAATGTGCCTTCTATACTTCTTAATGCAGGATACTCCTTTTAAAAATCCTAACAGATGTAATAAAATTGTTCTGGACAAAACTGCTTTCTTGATCACAGCACTGCCTAATTCCCAGCCAAAAGCCACCTGACCTGAGCAACCGAGGAGCTGAGGCAGCCACTCACAAAACCATACAGGAGGTGACAGTGTGGCATACTGAAGAAACCAAGTGTTTATTTTTTGCAATCAATGAGCTAAAGAAACTGAGCTATCAATTATATAAGACCATATAATTTCGAACGTTTCAAAACACCTGAGGATTTTTAACTCTTCCATTTTCATCTCAGATGGACCACAAACTATCCTGATGACAGTGTTGTATGGAATGGTATCCCTCATCACCTCTTGTGACCACAAAATATCCTGTACAGGTAACAGATGACAGTGTTGTATGGAAAATCATCCCTTATCATCTGTTGAGAGGTGCCAATACCCTTATAACTTGTTGCAAATAATAAGTAAAATCCTTGTTGGGCTGATTCCATCAGCATAATTTACTGGTGGGCACCCTACTCCCCAGCAAAACAAAACAAGGCAAAAATTTCCCAGCAGCTTACAAGAATAATTAAGATACTAATGTCCACAGCATTTCATTCCTCTAACAGTTAAATATTTCAATGAACTGATACCAAACTTAGGAAAAGCCCTAACTTGGCATGCCAATTTAAGGTCTGGAATCTTTAATAGTTTGTTTCTGGACTTTCTGTAAGATTACCAAATATTCAAACCTCAGTAGCTATAACTATTTTGTTTACCTGTGATTTATGGGATTCATAGACTTCAGAAGAGACTGAGAAGCAATTAAAAGCACTATTTGTGCACTTCTAGGTTAAAAAGCAAGCACTCCAGTGTGTTGAAAGGCTTGAATGTTTGTGTGTGTGTGTATATATATGTAAAATTATTTATGTTTTTTTAGCCTTGATATCACAGCAAGCAAGACTGTTTCGACTTACAGCTTTGGTAAGACTTTTCACTCATAAAAGTACCTTAGTAACAAGCAACATGTGATTTTACACACTATTCTGGGAGCAGCCTCAGACAGGAATTTTTTTCCCTTTGATCTTAACAACAGCTGATTATTCTCTGCCGCTTACTGTGGCATCTACCCATTCCTGCCTCACGGCTTGGAGGGAAATCCTTAAAATCCTGGGATATGGGGATAGGAGGAAGTCAAAGTGTACACTTTACCCCTCCTCCTTTTTAAATGCAAATACGAAGCAGGCCCTGATCAGATTCATAAATAACAATGGTTACATAGTTTATGTGTTTTTATACTATTAACATTTGTAGTATTAGAACCAACACTAGAAGCTGACATCACTTTTCAGTACTACCAAAATCTTTAAGTACTAAGGGACCTGACTTACAATGATTTTTTTTTTCAGAAAATTCAATTACAAAACACCTGTGATGCTGCTTATATTGCTATATATTGAATAATTTGATTAATCAGCTACCTATGTTCAATACAGATATGTATTACTTCCCATAACTTAAGTATTTGTTTCAGAAAAATGTTACTACAGTGTAACTGTAGATAAAGTTTCCAATTTTCTTTTTTCAGACTCTAAATGCAGACTTCAGATGATACTATGAAAAGACTCAGAATAGTGCACTAACACCATAATAAAGAGATAACTGGGGCTTTACACTACAAACACTTTTGGATGCGAGTAAATTTAACTGAGTTTCCATTCTGGTTCTGTTTGCAAATAAGCAGCATGATATAATTGTATATTTTATATGAAGGCATGCTCAAAAATGTAGCTCATTTTAAATCTATTCTTACTTCTTGTTGAGGTCACTGATAAAATCTGGAAAGAACTGAAAGGAAGTATAGGATTTGGTCTTCTTTGAATAATTAAGAAGCAATTAAGCAAATCCATTTGCTCTTCCAAGGATTTTTATGATGGCATTGGGTAATCCATGGAAATATTACACATGAATTATATCTCTTAGTGTTCTCTGCCTAATAAAATGCTGATTTTGTTAATGAGCAACTCTAAAATTAATCCGAGGTGTGTTCCAGTAATTTGCACGTTGGATTAAAATTGGTAATCTCTTTGTTACTCAAATGTAGTTTCTTTTCAGAAATACATTGTCTGAAAGCAAAGATTTTTTTCCTTGATCTATTCAAATGGCCAGTATAAATACTATAAGACAGGGCTGGTTTGCAAATATATTTTAAATAGGTTATAAACACATGGTGAATCTAAGCTAAAGAAGCAGCTTTGGACAACTTCTACATCTTATTCCCATTTGCTGTTCTTTTCTTTTCTTTTCCCTAGTAATCTACCTGTATTTTTCCGGATCCTGCCTATAGATTGCAAGAATCGGTAACATTTTGCACTGTTAACCTGGAAACACATCCATCAATAATGTGAAAATGTTCAGAGAAACTCATTGAAGTGAGTGCTTTGCTTGTTTTTAACTTGTTTTGTCTCATAGTAGATTGATTAGAAGCAAGCTGGTTAAAGAGAAACCATGTGCACCATTTGCATGATTTCTTTCCTCTGTCCTCACGCAACCCTTGCTTTCAGCTATTTTAATTTCAAAAATAATTAAGTGCTGTGCATACATTTGTCAATATATGTGCAGAAGGAGATTTTTAGTGTAGAATTAGGAAATGTTTTCCTACTTTGAGTTTAAAACAAACAAACAAACAAATAAAAAATCCACCCAGAAAGTAAAGCTGTCTGTGCTTTCTCAATTTGCTTCAGTGTCTTTGTGGTTTCACCTTTTTAAAATGTGTTGTGTTGTTCAGAAGGCCATTCAGATATAGAATTAATTCTTCTAATTAATGTTTTAGATCCTTTAGTGCTAAGTTTTTCATTGCCAAGCAGTTGAATACAACGAACAGCATAGCCGATGCAGTCTCATGTTATCAAATAAATGCTCAAGGTACAGCTTATAATGTTGAAAAATAGAAAAATAAATTGACCTTGATGAAGTGTGTCTTCTTTTGTCTGTTCCCAGGAAAGTTTATTTCAGGTATTTCTACTGCTGAAATGATTAGAGTTAACAGCTTTTTCCCTCCATTTTATTTTACAGGGTCTCTTCATCTTCCTGATATATGGGGTGTACAACACAGAGGTAAGTCTGCTTGGAGTATCTCAAGGCTGACAGAGTGAATGAGAGAAATGACAGGTTTCTTATCTTGATAACTGAGGGACAAAGTTGGCTTTCCATATGAGTGTCCTACTGCCCTTCATGCTTGGACTAGCTTATATGCATCCCAGCTTACCATTAAACACAGACACCCTGAATAAAGGGACAGACTCATTTCTCATAGGCATTGACTAATATTTTACTGCTGCTTTTAGTTTTTTGAATTCCTGGTCTTTCTTTTAACGCTTAGCTAAACCTGATGGTCCTAAACTTTCATAATTTAATTTGCATTTTCAAATCAACTGTTTACATGGTATCGAAACTATTTAAATATTAAAAGAAAATTTTCTTCAACATTTTGTTTAGTATAGAAATTGCATCAAATACTATTTATTACATCAATGAGATACTTCAAAGATTTTAAAATCTGATTCAAGGCTTGGTACCAGTTAGGCCTATGGGAAGTACCTAATCTCTATAGCTTGAACTGCCATAAACTGATTTTTTTTTTTTTTAACAAATAAGGCAGAAAAATCATAATGAATGTATCCATCTTGTTCCATTACTTCCATTACGTTAGTGATGAAATTTCTTATGTTACATTTCAACTTTTTCAGCTACAGTACCTCTGCAATTCACATTTTAATAGAAGTTGGAATTCAGCAGTAAAATTCTAAAGAAATAAAAAAGGCTTGCAAAGTCAGTAGAAATGAAGCAGAATTCCCTGCAGATTTTATTAGCATCCCAGAGGGCACACCCTATTAGGAACAGTCTCCTGGTGACTTTTGCACACACAAAAAGCTATTTAAGAATAACACAACTTTTAGCGCATTTCCATTCTAAGGATGTTATTTGCATGCATTGCAACTAAACCAGCGGGCATTATTGGTAGTGTGGGGTTAACAGATAACAGAAGGCCAGTGAATCCTCCACTTGGGTTCCACCGCTTCAAGTGGAGGATTACAACCTGCTGTGGTTTAACTCCAGCCAGCAACCAAGCAGGTCGCTCACTCCCCTCCCAGTAGAATTGGGGAGAAGAGTTTAAAAAAACAAACCGACCAATACCAAGTAAAACTAATGGGGTGAAATTATTATTAGCAACACTGTAACAATAATGAAAATTAATGAACAGAGAAATAAAACCCAAGAAAAAACAGGTGATGCACAATGCAACTGCTCACCACCCACTGACTGATGCTTGAACAGCAACTGGCTCCTCGGTGAAGCCCAACTCCCCAGTTTGTATGCTGGGCATGACATCCTACAGTATGGAACATCCCTTTGGCTGGCTTGGGTCATCCACCCTGCTCGTGCTCCCTCGTAGCTTCTTCTGTACCTGCTTGCTGGCAGAGCCATGGGAAACTGCTAAGTCCTTGACTTAGGATAAACGCTACTTAACAACAACTAAACCCATGTGCGTTACCTACATTTTTCTCACATCAAGCTCTAAAACACAGCACTGCACCAGCTAGTAGGGAGCAAGTTCACTCTCTCGCCAAATGCAGGACCTGAGCTGCTGGGTAGGCACACCAGCTAGCCAGCAGCCAGACATGCAGTTAATGTGCCAGTGCTGTGTTCTCAGCAGGAAAGAGGTTGAATCATGCAAGTGTAGTTTCCAGTTTGTATGTGGTGATGGTTTCCAGTGCAATCTGCATCAGCGGGGTGTGTGTTACGTGCCCTATTGCTAGATCAGCGCAAAGGATTTTTTATTAGTAGTACCTGAATTCTTGCAGTAGGTTTGTTCGAAAAACGTTATTGAGATGAAAACAGCAGCAAGCATAATACAAATTGACTCTGTTATCAGCGTTATATCCCAGCATCTTCATATCTGGAGCTATTTAATAAGCTACGCTCCTGAATGGGAGGTGCACAGACCTGAGTTATTCTGTACGTGCTAGAGCACGGTAACGCTGCTAGAACGAGTGAGGCCACACCTGTGATTTTAATTATAGGGCGAGTCTCTCCTGCAGAGGGAGAAGGTGGCGTTGGCCCAGTCCCGTTAGCTGGCAGGCGTCTGCTCAGCATGGCTGCCAGCGTCCGCACCGCACGCCACCGGTCGGTCAGTGTCACTCGTGGAATTGCCACACTGCTCAGTGGCAGAAGGGGTGTTATGTACTCTATTCCTTGCAGCGCGGCGCTAAGCCTGGTGCGCGTGTTCGGGACGGCGCTCAGCGCTGCCTGGGGCTCCCGCCCTGGCCGCGCGGCTGAGCCAGCAGCCCGCGGGAAGGAGCGGAGCGCAGCCAACGCCCGTGGGGAACGCGCCAGCGGGCGCTGCGGGGCGCGTCTTGGCTCTCCGCGGCGGCGCCCATCAACATGGCCCCACCACCCCCCTCGCCCCACGCGATCGGCGGCGGGCTCGGGGGGAGGCGGGGGCCAGTGGCGCCTGCGCGCT
>VWZE01008555.1:133166-197613 GCA_013396675.1 Eubucco bourcierii
GAGCCAGCCGCTAAGTGAGCGCCCGCCAGCGAGGCAGCGAGCGGTGTCCGGCAGGCGGGAGGGCGGCGGGTCCCGCAGCCCCTCTGGGCCGCGCCTCCTCTCCGGCCCGCCTTCCCAGGGGATGAAACTCGGCAGCGGCTTCCTCGGCGGTGGCGGCGGCAGCAACAAGAGGGCGGCGGCCATGGAGCCCACCTTCCCCCCCAGCATGGTTATGTTCAACCACCGCCTGCCTCCGGTCACCAGCTTCACCCGGGCGGCCGCGCCCCCCCCGGCGGCCCAGCACCCCCCGCAGTGCGTGTTACCTCCGGCCTCCGCCGCCGCTTCCTCCACGGCGGCGGCTGAGCCCCCGGCACCTCCTCCCCCTCAGGACATGACTTTCAAGAAGGAGCCGTCGGGGGCTTTCCCCTCCGCGCCCTCTTCCTCGCAGAGGAGCCCGTGGGGTTTTCTGCAGTCTCTAGTGAGCATCAAGCAAGAGAAGCCCAGCGAGCAGGAGGAGGAAGAGCAGCAGCAGCCGCAGCACCATCACCACTACGGAGGGCTGTTCGGGGCAGCAGGAGAGGAGAGAACCCCTGGCCTAGGGAGCAGCAGCGGAGAAGGAACCGGCCAGAGTGTGATCCAGGACCTTACACTTCTTCACCACCTGCACCAGCATCCCCACCGAGACCTGTTACTGAGTGGCAGAGGCGAGGGCGCCCCTGGGAGCTCGAGTGAGCCAAAGCACGATGCCCAGGTCAAGAAGGCAAAAAGGCCAAAGCCAGAATCTCAGGGAATCAAAGCCAAGCGGAAGCCAAGTGCTTCATCCAAACCCCCCCTGGTGGGAGACGCAGAAGGTGCCGTCGCGTCCCCCAGTCAGAAACCTCACGTCTGCGAACATTGCAGCGCTGCCTTCAGGAGCTCCTATCACTTGCGCAGGCATGTGCTCATTCACACGGGGGAGAGGCCTTTCCAGTGCAGCCAGTGCAGCATGGGCTTTATCCAGAAGTACTTGCTGCAGAGACACGAGAAGATCCACAGTAGGGAGAAGCCTTTTGGATGTGACCAGTGCAGTATGAAGTTCATCCAAAAGTACCACATGGAAAGACACAAGAGGACGCATAGCGGAGAAAAGCCATACAAATGTGACACTTGTCAGCAGTATTTTTCAAGGACTGATAGACTGTTGAAGCACAGAAGAACATGTGGTGAAGCCATAGGTAAAGCAGGGGCTGGAATGGAGCCCGGATCATCAAATAACATGGGTAGCTTGGCTGTGTTGTCTCAGGGAAATACAAGTTCCTCAAGGAGAAAAAGCAAAACAAAAAGTACATCCACTGAAAACAAAGGAAATAAGTGTAGCAGCAAAGTGACTGAATCTCCAATTACAAGTAATGTGGCCATGCCAAATTATGCAGTTGATATTCCTATTGTGTCTTCCAGTGGTGGTCTAGTTGGCACAGGTGTAGAAGAACTTCAAAAAAAGGTGCCAAAATTAATCCTGAAAAAAGGAAGCAGAAAACAGGCAGACAAAAACTACCTTAATTTTGTATCACCACTGCCAGATATTCTGGGGCAAAAAACACTGGCTGGGAAACAGAGCAGCTCACTAGGCCTGGTAGCCAATACTGGTGTTGAAACTATTGGTCTTCTCCAAAGTACAGGTGGTAAACCAGGTCAGATAAGTAGCAATTACGATGATGCCATGCAGTTTTCAAAGAAGAGAAGATACCTACAAACTGCAAGCAGTAACAGTGCCTTTTCAATTAATGTTGGACACATGACTTCCCAGCAGTCTGTCATCCAGTCTGCAGGTGTTAGTGTTATGGATAATGATGCTCCATTATCTCTCATGGATTCAGCATCTTTAAATAGTGATATCAAGTCTTGCCACGACAAGTCCGGTATTCCTGATGAAGTCTTGCAGAGCCTTTTGGACCAGTACTCTCACAAGTCAGAAGGCCAGAAAGAAGACCCTTTCAGTATAACTGAACAGCGTGTGGATTTGCACACCTCAGGAGAGCATTCAGAAATGGTTCAGGAAGAAAACCTGAGTCCTAACTCTCAAACTGTTTCAAATGATAAGGCAAGCATGTTGCAAGAATACTCAAAATACCTCCAACAAGCCTTTGAAAGAACAACCAACAGCACCGGTTTTGCTTTTGGACCCAGTTTTCAGTTTGTTAGCTTGTCTTCAAGTCTCCATAACCACACTCTGTTTCAAGACAAACAGATATACACTACATCTCCACTTGAGTGTGGCTTCAGCCAATCTGTTACCTCAGTATTGCCAACTGCATTGCCAAAACCTCCATTTGGGATGTTGCTTGGATCTCAGCCAGGCTTTTATTTGTCTGCTTTGGAGGCTACGCATCAACAGTTGACTCCTTCTCAAGAGCTGGATGATCTCATTGATCCACAGAAAAACTTAGAGACTTCATCTACCTACCAGTCAACATCTCAGAAACTGACTGGACAGAAGGAACAGAAAAACCTGGAATCCTCAACAAGCTTTCAGATCCCATCTCAGGAGTTAAGTAGCCAGATAGATCCTCAGAAGGACATAGAGCCTAGAGCAACCTACCAGATCGAGAACTTTGCACAAGCGTTTGGTTCTCAGTTTAAGTCGGGCAGCAGGGTGCCAATGACTTTTATCACTAACTCTAATGGAGAAGTGGACCATAGAGTAAGGACTTCAGTGTCAGATTTCTCAGGGTATTCAAATATGATGTCTGATGTAAGTGAGCCATGTAGTACACGAGTTAAAACCCCAACCAGCCAGAGTTACAGGTAAGGTCTTGACTGTGACCGGCTGTGGGGCTTTCTTAATGTAATTTTGTTTTACTTTGACAACACTGCCATTGGAATGTTTCTACACAGTCCTAATAAAAATGATGTAACATGCCCTTTCAATGCAACTTTTCATATTTAGGTTTTTTTGTTAGTGTGATTTTTATTTTTTTTTTTAGGTCTGTTTATTATGGTTTTTAATCAAAAATCAGTAGGTTAAAATAGTGGTTTTGTTCAAGTGACAATGTTTAGCAATCAAATTTACATTATATAGATTGTCAGGGAATAGCCCAAAAGTTTTGAAATGCAAAAAATTAACTTTGTTCCTAGGACTAAGGTTTATTCTAATTGCTGTACTCTCAGGAAAGTGTGACGAAGCATGGGAATTCTATGCACCACTAGTGTATTGGAACTTCCACTTTACAGATAGTGACAAATATATCTCAGTTTTTTGAGGAAGGGATCTGCCATGTTTCAAATTACTGTCTCTTATGTCTGGGCAGATCTGAAAGAATTTTGCTACCTAATTCTCTTTTTGTTTTTGTTGTTTTGGGTTTTTTTAAAAGTACTCCTGTTCTTCCAGGTGATGCTTATTCCAGGCAGGTGGAGCAAATGTTCTTGGGTCTATATGAAGAGCCCAGAATGGTAGCTTTAATATACACAATCATGTCCCCAGAACTCCTGTGTAAGACTGTAGTTCCTTAAAGAGATTCTGTTGACACAAACCATGAGAGCAAAACCTGTGCGTTTGGTTCATGTCATTAGAACCCTGACTTGAAATTACAGTCGTAATCCAGATAGGCTTTTGGGATACATTATTTATTATACATGGTTAGAAAAGTTGGTCCCTTGCTTTTGCCCATTTCCATGTTCTTTTAGTGTATAATGTTCCCTCTGTTTTTTTTGTGCTCCCAGTTCTTCTGGACTTAATCTTGGGTTTCCTCCCCCTGCCCCTTTAATTTACAACTTTTCTTACCCTTCTCCCCTACTCACTCTCTCACCCCAATTTAATAGGTAGCATTTGAAGATTTACATTCCAGGAAGTGCATATGTTATTACAGACTTTCTGATGTCTTACGGCATCAGATGATGAACAATAAACACCCACATGTTTTAGAATGATGTCAAAGGTTTCCATGTATGATAAGAAATAATATACTCCCAATTGTACATATTAAGGCCCCTATCCTGCATCAGGATCAGCTAATGCGGACCCCTGTGCCCAGCATTGTACCAGTGATGTCACTGGAGCTCTCCCTGGATATAGGGGTTTGCAGCAGTTCATTATTGCAGGCTTTTCGGGCCTAAGGCTGCAATTCCATCAAAGGCTTCTGATGATGATGTCAACTACAAAAGTAAAACTTGAGTGGCTTGTTAATATCAACAGAACTTTTCTTTGGAATTATTGCCTTACTTTATGTATATTTTGTGGTACATTATTTATTATATGTGAATCCTGATTAATGCCTGTGGAGCCACAGAAACCTGCTAGAAGTACTGGTGGCCATTCAAAGCTGCTGAGAGGCAGTGGCACTGCTCTGAACCACTTTTTGCAAATGTATTTTTTGATTAGTTTTTTAATGTAATTTTGGTGATGTTTATGCTGATGGTTTTTTATGTACTCCTGGTGATGTTTCAGTCTTATGTGCTTTTCTGGTGTCAGGAAGGTACCAGTGGTTGTTTGCAGTCTTATTGTGTAATCAGCCTATTACAGGCTTTCATGTATAATAAAGTTATTAACATTGTGCAAGTGTAAAACACTTCTGTTATGAAAGTGGTGTATTATTAAATGAATTGTTACAAAAATCCTGGGTGATTTCTCCCGTTGTCCCTCACCACTAAAAACTGGATCCTGAGCCCACTTGTAATCTCTTTTACTACTATCTCCTTTTTCTTTTTTTTTTCCCCTTTTCTTACTAATCTGAAGTTTGTTCTCTAGAATCCATGTAACTCCATTAGCTTTTTGCTTTAGACTTGATTATGTATTTCACCCTATTTCAGTGTTAAAAAAAGCAAACAACTGCTCTCCAATGACAGAACCCAGCCTCTTCTTGGGGATCAAATAGTCTTAACCACTCTTGACTTTTTCAGTACCTTTTTCTTTTGTACTACAGAGATTATTATAATTTATGTTCTTTATACTGTGTGTAGTAGAAGTTACATATGTATCGTCTGGCTGTTTGCTTTAACTTAATACTAATAAAACCCATTCTTCACAAAATCATGAAGATAACCACTTCTGTTATCCAGTCACACTTTGGAGAACCTGTTAGGAAATGAGATTAATTTTTGAGGAAGAGTAATGTAATTTAATAGTATGTTTTCTTCCTTCAGTTCCTCTTTTTTTTTTTTTTTTTTTTTTTTTTTTTTGAGGGGTCTGATAATCTGAATGCACTATTTTAAAAATTGGAGCTTGCTCTCAAACCTTTTAGTTTCCAAGGCAAAAGTAGACATTTCCTTATGCAAAGTGTTTGTACAACCTCACCTTTTTAAATCTGTGTCTTTTCATAATATGCTTTTGGTTAAAAATAAATTGCTTATTGTTAACTTGAGAGACATTCTGTAATTACTGGAAATCCAGAGTGACACACTATATAATGCAATTTTTCTTCTAAGTAAAGATTTTTTGAGCCCTCTGCCTTTTTTTCATCTCTCCCTTTCCCTTCCTTGCAACTTCTGCATTTTAAGGAAAGCCTAATAAAAATAGTGTTATAACAAATTGCTTGAAAGCATTTTTTTTCTTAAAGATAGTTTGTGATCTTTAATCTATGTTTTCTTCAGGTTTTGCATGTGAATAGGAAAGTAGCATTGCTGAAATTCTCAAAATCATTGAAAAATAGCAAGAAATGAGACAAATTGAGGGAGAGAAAAATAATTGGTGTGCTGAAGAGCAAGTAAGGATGTAAACTTTCAGAAGGAAATACATGGTATGCTAAATGTTTACAATTCAGAATGCTACTAGGAATCATTTCAGAAAATCCGGGGGCAGGATGCTGGTGTTCTGTGTGTTCATTCTGCAGGACAGAGATAATGCATAAGTTTTGGAAGACATTTTCTTCGCTCAATATGGAGGTAAAATTTTATTTTTCTTTAAATAATGATGTTTGAGGACATGGTAAAATGTAAAGAAATGAGGGTATGGCTTTGCTAGGTATTATAAAGAACTGTATAATAAATAGTAGCAACTCCAAAGCTCACTTAATGACGTGGCAGTGAGGTAAAGGAAATCAAAATAACCCTTAAATTTTTTTTCCACTTTAGATTTTGACTTGTTTATTCGTCATTTTAAAAGGAATTGTGGGGTGGAATTGATAACCTCTATCACTAACAGAAGGAATCAACATACATGATGGTAGAAAATTGTACATTAACTGTTGTATTTCCTGTAGTAGCTCATGTAACCTGTTTTTGCTTTGGAGCAAATGCAGTATGGTACCTGGAACTGTGAATGCATCTCTGTGCCCCAAGCCACTAACAGTGGGTGTCTGACCTGCCTGCAGATGATTGAGGAAGAGCTAGCTGAAGTTTGTAATAGTTTCTGAATTATTCAAAGTGGACACAGATGTGTGGCTAGTGGATGAGATTTTAGAGTGAAAAATGGGTGAAATGAAAGGGGATGAAAACAATGTGGAAATATGATGGTGTGAAGCAAGATCACAATGCTGCTGAGTCTATGGATTACTGACGAAGAAATGATGGAGACCTTAAGAGGATATTGAAATAATGCAATGTTTTTTGATTGTTTTAACCATATGGTCTCCCCATGCCCCTGAAGGTAGACACATGAAAACTCTATTTATCCAACTTGTGCAGCTTTTTTCCCCTCTCCCAACTAGAAATCGATATTGTTTATGTGAAGCTGCAGTTGTGGCTCTGGAAACAGATGTTACACCTGAGAAGATGTGTGGCAGTGTGGAAGTTACTATCTCTTTTCTTTTATGTATTGAAGGGATTCAGGTCATGTTAAATTGGGAAATTCTGGGTTTAACTCCCCCTGACTTGCCAGCTTTAATCATCTGGGCTGGAATTTTCCAGACTTTGTCTCACACTCTATACACTCTCTTTCTCTAGATGACTTCTGCAAAAATTGCTCATGTATTTTCTAAAATAAGATTAAGGAAGAAAAGTTTCTTGTTCCACTAGTCTTTTCATCCTAGGCTTGTTTAAAAACAGCTAGGAAATACCCTCCCTCAGGCTAGGACTTCAGGTTGATGGGTGTCCCCAGCTGAATCACTCTTGCAAATCTGATAATAATCAATTAGGGATTTCTCAAAAATGCTTTTATTTTCAGAGATTTGAAGGCTTGTTGGTTGTGTCTCCAAAGTTGACCTCTGCAGGATGATGGATCAGGCTATTAAAATTATTTGGTGTGTTAGTCCAAGTGCCAGTTAGTGCCAGTTTTGTCTGATGTGCCCAATATGGTGGCATATGTTGTATATTCTCAGACTGAAATATGTTTTATGGCTTCTTACATAGACTTTAGAGTCTTTTAGTATTCTTCTAAGGTGTCTTTTGTACAGTTTTTGGTTTGATTTTGTGGTGGTTTTTTTTGTTTGCCTTTTTTTTTTTTTTCTGTTTTTAACAAACACTTCAAATAAGGTGCAGAATTGTACCCAGCATTTGAAACACAGGGTATATACTTTATTTAACAGCTACAATGTGCTTTGTAACTCACATTTTTGTTTCCTTTTTCACTTGTAGTTAAAACCCAGGTTTATTTCAACATTGTTTGCTTACATATGGACAGTAACATTTACCTACGCTAAGAAAGAAAATATTTTTTTCATAGCTTTATGCTGATATTCTAATGTGGAGTTGTGGAGTTTATAGATACTTTTGGATGCCCAGTTTCATTTTGATACCTGTGATCTGGAGGGATAGTTACTGTAATTTTCATCTCTTCAACACTGATTGGAGTTCCTTGCAGTAAGACCTCTGCTGTTTCAAATTCTGTGTGGAGAGACAGTAAAGGTGGAGTGGCTGATTGTCTAAAATCAGGTAGAAGCTGTGGGGCAGAGTAATGTGATTGCTTTCTAAGGTGGCACTCAGGAGCTTCAGTCAGTGGGTCGTCTTTTCCCTTGTATTCACTGTAAGTCTGGCACCTGCAACAAGTGAAATGAGGTTCTGCAAATAACAGCCCCATTAAGCATATTCCTGCTTCATTCTTTGATTGTTGTCATCCTGTTTGTTGCTTGAAAAAATTCTGTGTCAAGGTCAAGGGAGGTGATTCTGCCCCTTTGCTCTCGTGAGACCCCACCTGGAACACTGTGTGCAGTTCTGGAGCCCCCAACAAAAGAAGGACATCAGACTGTTGGAGCAAGTCCAGAGGAGGGCCACAAAGATGCTCAGAGGGCTAGAGCAGCTCTGCTATGAGGACAGGCTATGAGAGTTGGGGCTCTTCGGCCTGGAGAAGACTTCGGGGAGGCCTTGTAGCGGCCTTCCAGTATGTGAATGGGGCCTACAGGAAGGCTGGGGAGGGATTAAATAAAGGTCTTGCAATGACAGGACAAGGGGCAATGGATGTAAACTGGATGTTAGGAGAAAACTCTTTCCAGTGAGGGTGGTGAGGCACTGAAACAGGTTGCCCAGGGAGGTTGTGGCTGCTCCCTCCCTGAAGGTGTTCAAGACCAGGTCGGATGAGGCCTTGAGTGACCTGTACTAGTGGGAGGTGTCCCTGCCTATGGCAGGAGGTTGGAACTGGAAGACCTTTGAGGGCCCTTCCAACCTGAACTGTTCTATGTAAACTGTCATATTCCACATACAAAATTGAGTGACTAGAGGATTAATAGAAAAAAAATCATTCTGGCATTTTTTTAGCTTACAGCCAACTGTATTTTCATATTGATGCATTTCAGTATTTTGGTTTTAGTAAATTTCCAGCAATTGTGGTAATTTTAAACCCAGGGTGTCCTAAGGATGGTGCCACCCTGGCAAGCTACCTGTACTTTGTCTGAAATTTGATAAAATATTAAGTAGCCAGACTCGAAGAAAGAATGAAGATCTATTGTAAAAATTTATTTTTCTTAATATTTTTATATATTCTACCCTGACTTAAAATTTATTGTAAAAAGTTTCTTATTTAGTGCTAAAAATATCAAAGCATTCTGTGGACTAATGAGGCATATAATGGTTATTATGTAGGATCTGCTGTGGGCATCAGACATTCTGTAATACCACATGTGCTAAAATCCTTCTTTATCTAAAGGTATGTTATTACCATTCAGAATATTCCCATTTTATTGTTCAGAAGGGACCTTTACTTTACAAATTTAATTTTTATTTTTCTCAAAGCTGTTTTTAATCCCAAAATTTCTCTTTACAAGTGTGTGTTTCTCTCCTTGCTTGTACTCTGTTTGCACTGGATAGAAGGTTAGAGTCTTGACTGGGACATGATATGTGGGGGTGCTGGTGTATGGTCATGGGATGGTTTGGGAGTTCCCTGCCCCCTCACACTTTGTGAAATCACCCTGACTAGCCTCAGCCCACTTGAAGTTAAGGGCTGAAGCTCTATTTACAGCTTAGCACAATATACAAGCAGATATATGCACAGTATACAGGAATATTTACAGAAATATACAAGTTAAAGGTAATACAGAAACACAATACCTCTCCCGAAAATTCCCAGGAAGGACCCCCAACCACCCTTCCACCTTCTTCCCACCCTCTACCTTACCTCAGGGTTTGGCTTATGCACAAGGTGAGTTTGGAGGATCAGCCAGGGGGTTTAGAAGTAGAGTGGTTAGTTAGGTTACTCAGCAGAGAGGAGAAGACACACTGGTGCCCAGAGGGAGACCGAGAGACTCTGTGAGAGTGTCTTACCTATGTTTGTGTTCTTGTTCTTACACATCTCAGCAAGCCTGTGAGTGAAGTAGACATCACTATTGTTTTCTTTTAACAACCTATAATATAATTTTCTCTGTTGAAATATTCCAATTAACCTCAAACCAGCACAGGCCAGAAATTATATTGATGATGGTAAGGATGGTTCAGGCTGATCAAAGATTCTGAATATTTTTCTGGGGAAGCAGAAAAAGAAAATCTCACAGATGAGAGTTTGTTTGGATGGTCTTATGTTCTGAGATGAATGGGAGTAAAGCCAAACTGAGACCTGTTTTGAAGGGTAGCATTTACAAAGAAATTCATATGCAACTCCATAGCGATGAGGTTTAGAATCACTGCAATTTGCTTTCCTGTGGTGAAGAAATATGTAGATGTGTAATGAAACACCTTGTATGCTTTGCTGAGGTGTTTTAAATTATGGTGGGTAAAATATGCTTATGGATTTCTTGTGTCTTAAAGTGGATCTCTAGAATGAAAAATATATTATCTTAGGAAGTGCTTAGTAATGCTAGAAAGTGAGATTAATAAGGATACCATTATGCATCTGAAGAGAGCATTTTATATTGTGTTAGCTGTCTGCTTGGAGTTTGTTCAGCTTGGTGATGTTAAATTTGCCTGTAGAATCTCATGGCCCTGCTGTGTCTTATGGGGCAGTAGGCAGTCACGTATTTTTGGCAGAGAGAATGTGAATTTCCTTTTGCAGCGTACTGAATGATTTAGAAGTGTGAGTGGCAGTGCAGCAAGCTCCATTTCTTAGAACACCTAGGTGTTTTTCATGACCTGCCATTACCAAGTATCGATTCAATTTGTGAAAATGAAATGTGGACATCTGTGCCAAAATTGTGTTATCTTGCTGTCTGGGCAGCTTTAGTCCAGAGGGTTATTCAACAGTAATCAATGGAGATATGTTACTAAAAATACTCAACCTGTTTAGCTTCAGAAATTTGTCAGCCTTGGAAAGCTAGGCCAAATTATATCATGAAGCAGTTCATGTACTTGGCCTTTCAAACCCTCTAACTAAACACAGACACTTATTTCCTGAGCATTCTTAATTAAAACTTCTTTCCATGTTTGATATGATAGTAATTTAGTATTAGCCTGGGGAGATGCTCTTCTTGAGATGTTGGAACTTATAGACTATTTTGAGAGATTGCAGTAACACTTGTGTAAGTACACTAAATTTGATGATTTGTTTATTTTGGAGTTTAAAGATGCACTTTGGAGTAAAAGCAATTTAATATTTTGTTTCATCTGATTCTGGAAATTGTACTTCACACATGTCTTAAGAGTGGATGGCAAATGGAATAAGACTGCTGGTAGCTAAATCATCAGGTTTTGTTGTTTTTAACACTGTATTCTGATGCCTGCATGTTTTGTTCTTCTCACAATGAAGCCAAATTAAAACCTCTGAGAAAGAGGTCCCTCTAATATAGCATAATGAAGTCCTTAAATGGGTACAGTTGTAGGTCATCATGAATAGGAATGCAGTGACCTTTGTCTTAACAATGAAGCTGACACAAGCTTCTCAAAGAGCTGTTTTTCCTTTTTTTTTTTTTTTTTTTTCTCCGCCAGAAAGCACACAAATAAAACAGAGGATCGTCTTTATTCCATCAGTGAGCAAAATCAAAAGGTAAGAAAATGTATTGGAAATTGTCAGTTTACAAAATCTAGAAATCACATAGAGTTCTCTCTCAATATAGATACTGTTACAAGAATAATGTGTGGCAAGGAGTTGGGAAAAGAAGGACAGTAGAGGGGCCATATAACTGGTAAAGGGCCTGCTGTTTTCCAAGATACTCTACTGTTCTGGTTTGATTTATGGATACACAATGGTGAGGCATAAAAAATTTCCAGTAATGACTTATAATTCTGAATCTAGAAAAATCACAGATCTTCAGGTAGTTCATTTCCCACTTATTTTTACACATACTTGCAGACTTGTAGTGCACTGTGTTGAAATACATTCAAATCTCTTGGTAGGCTGTATAAAACAGCAAGGCGCCATGCAGGAAGCACGTAACTGGGGTGGGTGGCTGTTTCCCAGTGGTGAGACTCTGTTGCTCTTTTGGAACTGAGCATGGGTTTTTGTATTGAAGTGCTCAGCAATTTTTTTTAAACCATAGAGAATCATTTGTCATTCTTAAATAGTGACAATACCTACTTGCTTAGGATGTTCTCAAGGTTTCTTCAATGTCGATCTGAATGGTGCCATCCCTTGCAGAGCAGAGGCCTGTGTAGCACAGCAAATACTAGTGTGCAATGAAGGTAATGAATGGAGATTTGCTCTGTTTTGTAAGAAGCGTTCTCCTCCAGAAACTTATAGCCCATGCCATAACCAGATAGGCTTTTTGCTGCATTAAACCTGGCTGAAAGGCCAGGCCCAAAGAGCTGTAGTAAATGGACCTAATTCCTGTCGGTGGCTGGTCACAAATGTGTCACACAGGACTCAGGATTTGGGCCAGTTCTGTTTAACATCTTTATTATTTGGATGAGGGGATCAAGGGCATAATCAGCAAGTTGGGGGTGTTTAGCTCATCAATGCAGACAAACACCTAATGCAAAAAAATGAAGACAGGGAAGCCAGACTTTTGGTAGTTGTGCCCACTGACAGGACCAGAGGCAACCAGCACAAATTAGAACACAAGAAATTCCATCTGAGCACAAGAAAAGACTTTGTCACTGAAACAGCTGTTAAACACAGGGATAAGTTGCCTGAGATGTTGTGGAATCTCCGTCTGTGGAGGTATCTGAAGCCCAACTAGACATGGTCCTGAACAACCTGCTCTAGCTAACCTGACTCGAGCAGAGTATTTAGACAAGGTGACCTCAAGAGGTCCTTTCCAACATCAACAATTCTGTGATTCTCTATCGCTTTGTTTGATCACTGGTCTGTGCCAAACTGTGGTGGCAGATTTTATGCTGAGGAGACAAGTATTTGTCTCTAGGAAGCAGTAAAATGGAGTGTCTCAAAGTGCATTGTTTAATGGGACAAATTGGGTAGAGAATTGAAGATGTTTGGAATATTATCACTACACAGTGTTAAGCAGGTTTGTTTCAGTGGTTTTCCAGATGTCTAGTTTAGACACTTGAATCTGCTATAACTTGAGGGTGTTTTCTGTGACAAGTCTTCCTTACTTTTTAATTAAAGATCTAGGAGAAAAGATACTGAAAGCATTCTGAAATAAAATTTTGTTTACTTCTTTATAATTTACTAAATTTCTTTTTTGTCTAGTGTGAGATGTCTCTGCCGATGGCGGGGGTGGGGGTGGGGGGTGGAGTTGGATGATTCTTGAGGTCCCTGCCAGCCCTGACAGTTCTATGATTCTTTCTTGTTAACTGTAGAAGGTTACCATAAGGAAACATTGGAATCAAACAGTGAGCTGGGAGATGGTAATTGCTTTTGGACTGTTCTTCCCCAAAGTAGTGTAAATGGGCCTGGCTTAAAGCTGCGTTTGTTCAGAGCTCATGCAGGAGAAAAGAGAAAAGCAAAGCAGGGAGAATACAGCTTCTGGTTTTGCTTCAGATTTTGGCTTGAAGTCTTTCTGCTGGAGAAAGGCAGGCACAAAGCATTATCTTATCAGTCTGTTGATAAATTGTAACAATATTAGGCTGTTGCAGGCATTGCTCTTAGCTGTTGTTTCAGTCGTGGGCTTGATTGTTGCAAAAGATTGTCTTGACTTGTTGGGACAGATTTATCTATTTATTTATAAAAAAAAAAAAAAAAAAAAGGATTAAAATGTATATGAGGAATGGATGACATCAGGAATGTGAGTTTTGTGTTCCAGATGTTTTTTTAAGGCTTAATCAAAGCTGCATATTACAGCAATTTGGTCCTTCTCTGGTGGGTCTGGTCAGGCTGTTTCTCAAGATCAAGGCAGTAATGCTAAATGATGTTGCAGTGAATCCTGGATTTCCATGTGGTGATGGTTATAAATGGTATTAGGAAGTTTCATACTTTTCAGGCAGCTATTGTGGGACTGGTTTTAAATAATGGCTTTAACAGATGTCAGCATTTTTCTGGCATACAGCAAGAGACTTTTCATTCCTGTGCCGCATGCTTCTTTTGTTTGTTAGACTTGATTTCATCACAGTCCTTGGGTTTTATCAGCGGGCGTTGTTTGAGCTAACTCAGTATTTTCATCTTCAGCTTTTCTGGCTTCTATAAACAGTCAATCTTTGTTGGTTTATGCTTACAGATATACTTTTTCATGCTTTTAAGACCTCTTCAGTGCATACTCTTCTGTGTACTTACTTTGTCAAGCATACATAGTGCAAATGCAGTTAAAATTACTGCAAAAATCTCTGATTCTCTGAGATGTTGCAATAGAAAGGTGCTATTTTTTCAAAGGATAGCAACTACTGTTCCACTGAAGTTGTCAGGGGATGCCATCCTCTTTAAGATGCAAAACCATATTAATGCTGAAGACTGATTATTGATGTGTACAAAACTTTGCTCTGATAACATGAGAAGGCAGCCCTTCATGTGCTACTGAATTTGGGGAATTTCTAAGACAATGTTTAACTACGAGCCTCAAGACAAATTTATGAGAAAACAGGCAAAATGCCACCAGGTAGATGTCATATCAATGTTTGTCTAGTTCAGCAGCAAGTCTGAAGTCCTTGGATTATGAGGGCCATTGTCATTTGAGTTAGTAGAGTAAGTGATGATAGTACCTACCTGTTTTTCACCTTCCATGTAACAGGACTGGTGGAGAAAACATCCTTTCTAGTTATTTTTACGAGTAGTTGCAATTATTTTAATAATGGTGCATTTGGATATTTTGATCTTCAGTGTGGAGCAGGAAGCAGTAACTCTTAACAGATGAACTCTTACTTGTTATCTCAGACTTGACCCTTGTTCCAATCCTGTTTCTCTTAGTGCAGTTCTTAACTCAGTAAGCAAATACCACAATTGTCTCAGTCAGATCTCCCTGCTCTACAAGTCTTTGCCTCCCTATTCTCTTGACTCCTCCTTTGCTAATTCCATCATCTTTTAAGTGTACCCTTCTTCTTCTGTCCTAATCTTGTTATTTTCCTGCATTTCTTGCCTGACCAGTTTCTTCACCCAGCTACACGTTCTGTTCCTCCTTCCTGTTCCAGTTTCATGAGAGTCCTTGTTCCTGTGGGGTATTTCCTTTTGTCTGTGCATGGATTTTCTCTCCTCTGCATAAGATGCAGAAGATTGGTATTTGTAACCTTGCTGCTGTTGTAGTACAGAGCTGTTCTGACTGGCTGTTGCATGAATAGTTTGGTCTAACCCATCTAGGCAGAGCGAGAGGCACTTATTCTGGCATACTAGAGGAACAGGGCCAACTAAAGGTTTTCAGAAATAAGTATTAGTGGAATAAATTTAGGTAAATTTTCTTGAAAATAAGCAGCATAGTACCCCTGACCCAAAAGATACATTCCTATTGAAGCTCAGTCATCTTTGGGAGCACCAGAGATTTCCAAAGAGAATGTTTTTATTCTCCTTTTCCTAGTTAAGACAATATATTTTTGATTAACATTTTTCTTAGAAGTGAGCAGAGCTTTCTGAATAAAAAGCTGTATATTTTTATTTTCATGCACATATGTGCACAGAAAACATCTGACAGCATCAGGTGTGGTTGATGAAAGTGTCAGCTGGAGTGACCAGCTTGGTGATCACAGGCTGCTGACAAGAAGTCTTGAAAGGTTTTAAAGAAACATTTTAGAAGGCAAACTGTACACAGTTATAGTAGTGTATGAGCTGAAAAAAAAATATTAAAGGCAGTGAAGGTGGAACAGACTTTTTACAACTCCCATTGAAGCATCAGAATTGCATTGCCTGGGGCAAGTTACATGACCAGATACAATAGCTTGTTTATCTGATGTTGCAAGTTCCATATTCCTGTAGATGAGCCAGTGCTGCAAATTAGCTAGTTATAATACAATAATCCATCAAACGTCTACTCCTTTTGAAGGCTATTTAATTGGATGAGCTGCAGTAGAAGCAGGTTGTGTGGTTATGTATATGGAAGTGACAGAAGGATGTGACTTGCTGGTTCTGCTGCCCCTTTAAATGCTTCTCCCCNTTTTTTCCCCAATTGAGAATTTTAGCAGGATTTCTCATTCTTGTCAACGTTTGACTTTTTTAGACATCTGTACATAACTGCCAAATGAATTCTCCTCAGCCTTTTGAAAATAACTGCAGCTTGGTGGAGAATATGTAGCATAGGTACCTTTCCCTTTTAGTAGTACCTGCAACCAGAAATCAAACTGCAGGGATACTCAACAACAGTTTTGAGGAATATAACTGTAACTGTCCTGATGATGAATTAAATGCTTGCATGTGCCTTATGAGGAAAGGCTGAAAGCCCTGGGGCTGCTTAGTCTTGAGAGGCAAAGACTGAGAGGGGGTCTAATAAGTGTCTATAAATATCTGAGCACTGGGTGACAAGAAGGAAGGGATAAAGACAACCTCTACTCATTTGTGCCCTGTGATAAGGCAAGGGGCAATGGATGTAAACTGCAGCAAATTCCACCTCAACATGAGGAAGAACTTGTAAGGGTCACAGAGCACTGGAACAGGCTCCTGAGAGAGGTTGTGGAGTCTCCTTCCCTGGAGATTTTCAAGCCCCGTCTGGATGCGTTCCTGTGTGATCTGCACTAGATTCCATGGTTCTGCTAGGACAGGAGGGTTGATCTCAAAGGTCTCCAGAGGTCACTTCCAACCCCTAACATACTGTGATCCTGTGACAGTCTTTTCTCACTGAATAAAGAAGATGATTACATCAATTGTATTTTAAATGGATTTTGAAAACCATTTTAATAAAGCTTCTGCAAACTTATTTGGAGTTAAACCAAATTCATGTAGCTTAAGTTGAGGAGCTATGTTATTTTAAACTAAATGGGAATAACCTCATGTTGCAGACTGAGCAGGCAGAAGATGGTTTAGTTTGATTTAAAATGTTTTCACATACAATCATGCCTACATTTTTCAGTCTATCATAGGCACTGTCTTACCAACTGGTGCAGTGTAAGACGTAAGTTTGGTAGGCTATGGTGGGCTTTTTTTATTACTCTTTTTCTTTTTTTTAATGAAAGAAGTAAGAGTATGAGGGATTTTGTTTAGGCTTTTGTACCATTAGTGGTCTGGTGTTCTGTACTCTTTGGTTGCTTGTTCTCTCTGGAAAAAAAAAAAAAAGAGATGTTTCATTTTTCATGTAAAATATCCTCTTCATCTCATTCTTTGTATCTTACAGAATACATACCCTGGCACAGGTGTGTGTGGGTATGCTGAGTAGGACAGGACTAGTGTTTTTCTGTGACAAACTTGATTTGAATGGATTTTTGTACTCCATCTAGAACTTTGGGTGAGGAGGTCAGGTCTGCTGGCATATTTTCTATACCTTCTCAATGGTGTTGCCTCTAGTCCATGCATCCACCTCGCTCCATGTCATGCCATTAGTACTTTCTCTGAGATACTCAATTTAAATTGGGGAGGGACTATTGACAAGGTCTTGCAATGCCAGGACAAGGGGCAATGGGTTTGAACTGGCAGAGGGGAGATTGAAACTGGATGTTAGGAGGAAGTTGTTTGCAGTGAGGGTGGTGAGACACTGGCACAGGTTGCCCAGGGAGGTTGTGGCTGCTCCCTCCCTGGAGGTGTTCAAGGCCAGGTTGGACAAAGCCTTGAGTGACCTGTGCTAGTGGGAGGTGTCCCTGCCTATGGCAGGGGGTTGGAACTAGATGAGCCTTGAGGTCCCTTCCAACCTTACCATTCTATGATTCTATGATTCTAGAAGCAGTGTTTATGGGTTTAGATACTCTCTTCAAAACTTTAAATTATTCATGTTTATTTGTATGTGACATCAATGTAAATTATATAAATGCATGTAACTATCTATAGTATCCCAGGAAAAAAATTACTTTAGTTCTAATGCCTGTTCTTTCTATCTGATTACACTGTGGTTTTGCTAAATTCATATAAAAGTGAAGAAATGGCAGAGAACTTCATTTGCAGTTCAGCTTTTGGAAACTGAGTATTGCTGCTTGATGTATACACATTTTTCACTTCTGACAAGAAGAAATCCTGTGCTGTTCTCATTTAGAATGGATAGACCTCTCTTTCCATATTACAAAAACTAAAGAATACTGTGAGTTCTCAAAAATCCTGCTACTCAAGTGCAGGCTGCATGGCACCCAGACTTTTGTATGGTACAGCACAGTATGGCTGTGATCATGCTCAGTTGCTGGGCTGCTGCTTTTCTGAATAGTGAATAATCCCTTGAAATCTTGGACATAGAATCATAGAATGGTTTGGGTTGGAAGGGACCTCCACAGTCATCCAGTCCAACCCCCTCTGCAGTCAACAGGGACACCCTCAACTAGATCAGACCTTCCAGAGCCCTCTCCAACCTCACCTTGAATATCTCCAAGGATGGCACCCCATCCACCTCTCTGGGAAACTTATTACAGTGTTCTACCACTCTCATAGTCAAGAACCTGTTCCTAACATCCAGTCTAAATCTGCTCTTCTCTAGTTTGAAGCCATTGACCTTATCCTATCCCTACAGGCGTTTGCAAACAGTCTTCAGCCATCTTGTAGCCCCCTTCAGGTACTGGCAGGCTGCTATTAGGTCTCCCTGGATCCTCTTCTCCAGGCTGAACAACCCCAGCTCCCTCAGCCTGTCCTAGCAGAGGTGCTCCAACCTGTTGATCAGTTTTGTGGCTCTCCACTGGACCCACTCTGTCAAGTCAGTGTCCTTCCTATACTGTGGTCTCTGGAGCTGGATGTAGTAGTCCTGGTGAGGTCTCACCAGAGCTAAGTGGCAGAGCCAGCTCTCTGGATCCACTGGCCATGCTGCTTTGGAAGCAACCCGGGCTGCCATTGGCCTTCTGGGTTGCAGGCTCACACTGTCTGCTCAAGTCCGTCCATCAGCACCCCAAGTCCTTTTCCACGGGGCTGCTTTCTATCATCTAAAGCCTGTGCAAATTTCACTCTTTTCAAGCACACACAGAGTTTTAATGGGTCAAGAGAAGTAAAGTTCTTGGCTAAAATTCCCTGCTTCCTCAATTATTTCTCCAAATTCTGGGTGCCTTGTTGTGAAAGTGCCTATGAATGTGAGAAATGTGAGGTTTCTCGTTCTTTGAAAGCCTAATGGTTAAGTTTTATTTAGACACTACATTGGTAAAAGTATAGAGGCCAGATTCCCCGTGAGTTGGCAGTTTTCTCAGTTCCAGTAGAAGTACTCGTGCCCATAGTTATGCCACCTACTTATTTTCCATGTTAGGAGTGTAGCTGATTTCTTAAAGGGATTTCTGAAGGTCTCTGGAAACAAAAGATACATTGTTAAAAAAATAAATCTCCTGGGGTCATAATTTTGTGATTTTTATTGAACTTGTTATAACTCTAGAAGACCATCAGTTTGTTCTGTGGGGTATGATCCTGGAAATTGCTAGGTAAATGCATAAGTATCATCGGTATTCAGTGTGTGCAACTGGAATGCCTTTTATAGATTTCTGCTTTAAAAATTGCCTGTAGACTGTAGAGCTGTTTAAAAACTCAAAGCATAAACAGTATCACTGAATCCCTGTCTGCTTTCTTGCTCAAAATCTAGTTCGGTTTGCAAGACTTTATTAATAAACTTCAATTTAAGTTTTCAGTTCAATATTTTTGTGTGATTACCTTACGCTATTGTAACACTTCGGTATTTAGGATTGCAAATACAGTTTTATTTAAATGAAACAGCTTTCATGAAATGGCATTGTTTTTCTGTTTTTAAGCACGGATTTATATTTGGGGACTGGAACACTGAAGGTCTCTTAAGTCCAATGTTATAAATGTGAATATACCCCGTATTTATGCTTTTTCTTATTTTCTGAAAGGTGATATTACTTGTTAGATACTCATAGTGAAGAGTTGAATATCCTTTCCTTTGTATGAAAGTGTAACAGTCTTCCTCTGACTGATTGTGCAGTCATGACATAGCTGAGGTGAAGATCCAACTTCAAACATTGCAAGATAAATCATTTCCACATTCTTGCTTAAGTGGCTATTTTAGTGTAGAGAAGCACATTTTCTGTTGAGTGCTAATGCCACTATCTCCTTGACCCAAGGTCTTAACTATTTTGAGCAGAGTAGATTTGGTCGTTAGCGTAAGAAAGCGTTTGTAAGTAAAACAGCTGTACTACACAGAGATTTTGAAATTTCTGTGCCTTGTGGGACTGTCCACTCATAAAAGCATTGATTGAAAGAAATGTGCTTTATACAGGCTATTAATAGACATATTCTTCTTTCCTATTTAGAGAAACTGGGAGGGGAGAGGGCTGGGATCACAGCCATGTATAGGCTTGTTTAAGAGATCTAGGAGCAGGGAATATGTTTCTCGAGTTGTTCTTTTGCCTAGCTGCTTCGCTCTTATTTTCAGCAATGAGATCTATTACCGTGAGGCATTCTGGTTTTACTAAAAAGGGAGGAGTGTTTAATGTTGCTTAATGGAAACAAGACTGTAGTTTTAACTTAATTTTACCGTTTGAGAGCAGCCTAGCAAACTACTTATGAGAAACAAAGCCATGGAATTATTTTTGTGGCCTTAACAGTAAACATCTCTAGAATTTTGTCAGTTAACCAGCAATGCTGGTTACACTTCAGCACCTTTATTTTGACTAGGAAAATAATAGAGTTAACTACAGTCAGGTACACTTAACATGAACTAAAGCTAGGACCATTTCTTCTTCTGATGTGTCACCCACTGCTGACACGTGTTGTTATTTCTTTTGATCTGTGTTGCAAGTTCTGTGTCCTAATGATATTCCCAAACTTCCCACCCAGAGGCAGTCCCATTGCAGACTCTTTTGCGTCTGGATTGTGCCAGTTCAGAGTGTTGAATTTTGACCCAACTATGGAGAGCACTTGAACATCTGAAAGGCCTTCTAGGTGTCAAAGAGGAAGAGCATTTGCAAAAGCAAGAAGAAAGTGTATGCAACTATTCTGCTGTTCTTTTGGCTGCTCATTTTTAGAATCTGTGTAGCACAGTTCTAAAACTGAGCTTTTACAGGGGAATAGAAAGAAGGGTACTCTTTTTTTGGTGCTACCTGGGGAGTCTCCAACTCCTTCCTGACACATGCCTGCCCAGCGTTGTTTGCCAGAGTAGAAAGAGTATGGAACAACATCTCTGCTTCCAGCTGTACCTCCCCTTTGTGAGAGTACTCCTGCATCTCTAGGAAACATAAGCTGATATCTGGAAAAGCCTCCTATTTCTGCTGGTTCCTTGTCTCAAAGAAAAACCTTGTGAAAGCTAGATGGCATTTAGCTTTAAATTAATTTCACTGGTTTTAATTCAAGCAGCAGGTTTAGTGAATGGTTTCTCAAATACCATCATGCTGCTTACTTTTTGAAGGAAGTGGAAAAAATGTCTGACACAAAGGCATCTGAAACAAAGCACCTGATTATTACAGCATAGCAGCAATGCTCCTACTGGAAATACTGTGTGAGCATGTTAAAAATAAAACATAGACTCACGTAGTCCTGAGTCTTTAAAAGTAAATGACTTAAAACTGAAGAGAATGGCTGGAAAATGGGTTTTCCTGGGAAATAAACTCAGGTTGTGTCTTGGTCTATCTTACAATAGGGATTTAGTGGTGTACATGATAAATATGAAGCTATTATTTAGTAATGTGAACAGTGATGTCAGCAGTAATAAGGATGGGTCATGAGAGTCCCAGCATTTTCTGGCAGGGGGTATCAAGGGAAAAACTACTGTTACTCTGCAAAGTATTGCTTAAAGATTTTTTTGTTGTTGTTTTTTTTCCCTCTCTTTCTCACTTCCTTCAAGCTGCTTGTCAATCAGCTATTGCTTTGGTCTTTTATGTCAGTGCATTATAAGGCAGACTTTCAAAGATACTCATGGAATATTTAGCTGCATTAAAAAGGGTTTGCTCAAAAAAGAAATTCCCTACTGACTTTACAGGAATGCCCAAAAGAATCAAGCATATGTGGATGTGGCAAATAGCTATGTGACAGAGCATCAGGAGCCATAAAGATGTAAGTATAGTATATTAAATTCTACACAGAAGGTGAAAAGTAAAAGGAAGTATGTTGAATGTTTTGTGTAATAAAAAATCTTCAGGGATGCAAAGTAACTGCAGAGAAGTCACTTAAGACCTCACATCCCTTCCTATTCTTCTTTGGCTGACACCTATACACAAAATTAGATTTCACTGAGTGAGAAAACAATGTTTTGTTTTGGTTTGATTTTTTTCCTTCGTTGTCAACATATTCAGTAACACTTGTTTAACTGCTTCATATTTGCAGTCTTTCTTTCCCTCCCTTGAAATGAAAAGGTTTATGAAGCACCTACAGTTGTATGAAGCATGATAACATTGTGAGGTAATTGTTGGGCACAGAATGCTAGAGGCAATGAATATAAGCTAAATATACAAAGCCTCATGTGACAGCATAAAGTAGTAGCTGCAACTAGAGATAAATTCACATACTCTGCATACTAACGAACAGAAGTTTGGGTTGTGCTAGTGCCTTCCATTTCCTTCCAGCCTGAAAAGTGGTAGGTTGATGGTTTTTTTGGGTTTTTTGGTGTGATTTTTTGTTTGTTTGTTTGTTTGGGGTTTTTTTTTTGGGTTTTTTTTTTTTTTAATGGTGGAAATGCAGTGCTCATTTACAGTTACTGTAAGATTTTTTAAAAAATATTTCATTGATTCTAACAGAAATAGATGTAGTTTAAACACAGAACCGATTTCCATGCTTTCAGATGGAAGCTCTCTCAGAAGCAGCTGATCTTTTTATGACTGTTTCAGTTAAACAGTGAAGTAAGAGTTAAAACCAGCTTGCATTGGAGGATGACTTTACAGCTCTCAGGGATGGTAACTACAGGTAATTTGCACCAAAACTCTCTTTGACAATTTCTTCAGTGCAGGGAAAATGTAATAAAGGAATAACTAATATTTCATAAAGTGTTTCTGAATATACAAAGTATATTAGTGTTAATTTACATATCCAGTGGTTTAGACCTTTCCTTCATCACAAATATTTTTCTTTTCTTTTGATAGATCCTTTTAGCCAAAGTCAATGTGAACAGTTTAATGTAATATGGAGGTAGCAGTGATGTAACATGGTCTCAAATTGGAACAGCAGGTAGGATACTTAACACTTGAAATAATGCAATCAAAATAGCTGGTTTAACTTTTTTTTTTTTTTTTTCCTTTGACTCTCAAGGTTTGGATCTCTTTGTAGTGATCAAGATTTGAAAATGTCAAACTAAAGCCTAAATATTTAGTAAACCTTACGGTACTTAGAAGAACAAAAAATTGCAGCATATACTAACTGCACATTAGCATGACATACTCATAAGCTTCTGTTAGTTAAATTGTCATTTGGCACCGTTGCAATCTAACAGATTCTCTGAAAACTGTTTTGTTACTTGCCTTAAATGCTATTTTTCTCCCTTCAAATTTAATACATTAGTAGTAAATTTTTAGGTTTTCAAATGTAGAATTTTAGTTTCCTCAGTCTTTCTTTTGCATAGCTTCTTGCCTTCTTATTTTCTGCTTGCCTCTGCTTAGGTGGGGTTTTTTTGTTTGTTTTTTTTCCCTTTACCCTGGATCATCGTCTACTAATAGTTCTTGTCTTTGCTTTTTCTGCTGGTCCAACTATTATTATGACCTTTAATGCGCAGAGAAGGATGATTTCTTCTTTTCCTGTGGCATGGGCTTGTGTACAAGATTGTGATTGTCTTTGAAGGGAAACTACCTTCAGCTAAAATTCTGTATTTAAGTTTTTCAATTAAGACTTCTGTGCATGTAACTTTTTTTCCCCCTTTTTTTCCTCGAAGTAGCACACTGCTTGCAGGGTGCTGATTCCGGTGTCTCCCTTCAACTGCACCATAGAGATTTGTGCCACTTAATTCTTTCACTGCAGTGCATGGTGGGTGGAAGGAAGCCCTGGGGATATAATTGCTCTGGGTTTAAAGTAGTCAGCTGTGTGGTCATATGAGCTAAAAGTAAAAACTAGCCAAGTGTGGGGAAGATAAATTGTTAGCTGTGAGAAATATCTTATCTGAAGTGATTGAGACATCACTGAATGACTGAAGTAAATGTTTGTTTGATGTGTCATGAAAGCAGCCTAACAGCTCAATTAGTGGAAATTCAAATATATAAAAATATATTTATTTTTATAGGAAAAAAAATCAGATGACTTCTAGATAGCTCTAAACACACAGTGGGCAAGAGTTCAACATATTTCATATTAATGTGTTTAAAGAAATCTATTCTGGTTAACTTCTTGCCCCTAATTTTATCAGTGTTTGAAATTTACCTTTCTTGTTGCACTATGTAGCTTTGATGCATTAATTTACATAAACTAATATTTTTAGGACCTGTGACCTTGGAATGCCAAATCTCTACTGTGTCATAAAGTAACCTAGTTCATGTAGGTGGTGAATGGAGGGATTTGGCTTTTTTTACTTACATCAAGGTTTGGGGTTTTGTGTGTTTATTGGAAAGGGCTCTTCTGTTAAAAACAGCTGCATGATTCATACCTGCAATTCACCATTTTTTCCCATCTCATCAAAACAAAATTGCTAAGACCTACACATGACTCTGCATTGGTTTAAATTAATCAGTTTACTTAAAAGGGAAAGCTGTAGTATGGTCCTGGAAACGGCTGAGGAGAAGAAAACAGGCTAGTTTTCTTTTTTGGCGCGTTTGCTTGCTTTTACTTTTGTGAGAATGGATTTTGTTTTCTAAAGCTTGTTTAAGCACCAGTGTCATTTCGTTCGACTCGAACAGCTAAATAAAACATCTCAGCGGTGAACTTGCCCTTCTCTCCCGTGCGAAGCAGGAGCCGCTGTGCTAGATTGAGAGGGATTAGCCTTTATTTGCACGGTGGTGTGGTATGGGATCTGGAGCCTTTCAGGGAGCGGAACGAGGCGCTAAGTGCCGCCGCCTAAGAACAAGCAGGGGAGCGGCCGACGGCTAGGGGCCCGGGAGCGCTGCCCTCCCCGGGCAGGGGAAGCAGGGCAAGCAGGGCATTACCTTCGTCTTCCACTGATTCTGCTGCAACCTGTCTCTGCGAAGACTGGCTGCGAGGAGGAAAGGTGTGGGTCTGTGTGACACCTTCTTTTGCTGTGTCGCATTTCGGGGCTTCAGAGAGGGGGCTCAGCGGGTGGCGTTTCAGCTGATCCATTAGAGATCAGGAAAGTGGAACTTGTTTAAACTGCTGCGGGAATTATCTTTTTGCTGCTGAATAGCAGCGTGTAGAGCCAGGCCCATATACTAGGGGTTGAAGGTGTCAAGAGCTGGAGACCTGCTGTAAAGGGTGGTGTCTGCCTATTCCTCTTTCTGCTGACTTGGAAATATGGTATTCAGAGCCTTCCAATGATTTTTTTGAGAGAGCGTCAAGCCTGGCTCATTCCTTGACAGTAACTAGCTTCAGCTGTCTGCAGTTTCAATGCAAATTTTCAGGCAGATTTTACGAAATAGTCAGCAGATGTATTTTTCCCTGCCATCAAATGGGAAAACCCTCATGGTTGAGAATTTTTTTTGTTTTTTCCTGAATTCAGTATGTAAATCAGAGTGTCGTCCACAACAACCTGGAGGAAGCTGGGAGTTTCCACAAAGTTGTCTTTCAGTTCTCTTTTTAAAGGAATAAATTTTATTAAAATTAGTATCAGGCATTTCCTCAATTGCGTTTTTCTGCCAAGTAACTTCATTCATTCATTCGAGCTTGTGCCATCTGTTGTTAATTCAAATATTCATTGTAATGGAATACTGTTACCGAAGTGACTACTTGTTCCCGTTTACTGACGTAGTTTGCTGACATCTGCATATGGATAGGTTTGAAACTTGTTGTGTCCTGTAGTCGTGCCTTCTTAAGGAAAAGATGTGGCAAGGAATGAGCCCTCAGGAGCAACAGACTTGACGGCATTCGCAGAGAGGTCGTCAAAATTCCTGTAATAGTTCACTATCCAGTGGAGTGCCAGCCCATTGTTTCCAGGTACTGTCTTAAACTCACCTTGCATCTGCACAAGTTACCCTAACGCTGTTAACAATTCAAGGATCCATAGTGAGTGGGCTTCTTTTCGGTTGTTCTGGTTTGATCTGATTGCTTCCATCCCTTCCACCGACTAGACAATGCTGCAAGGTATCCGTAGGTTAAGCTCATCGTCGCATTCCAACGATAACAGGGTTGCTTCTTTTCTGTACCATCATGATACTGGATGTTACTTTTTCACTCCATGGTTTAGAGATTGAAGGAGAGAATTGTATTGAAAAAATGGTAACTTTCAGGTAATGCTGTTGAACTTAGTTTGTGGTGACTCAGATGTTTTAGTTTAAATAATTCACTTCCATTATATATTTAAAATTCCTTTATATATTCCATTATATATTTTGTACAAATGATTACCTAGTTATCATTTCAACTTTTTTTTTTTTTTTAAGTGAAAATAATTTTACAGATACTGTTTAAGATTTTTTCCCCCTTTCTTTCTGCTCAGGTGAACAGTTCTAAGTGTTGTTTTCTGTCCTAGGTAGGGAAGAAGTAAATGTGCTGTGGTAGCATGAAAAAGTTGCAGAATGAACCACAGTAGTTGAAGAAATGCAATGAACCTGGGAAATTATTTTATTGATGTCACTATGGGTAGAGGTAAAGAAAAAATGTGATAAGGGGAAGGTCATTTAGCAGTGTATATAGGTGTGATATCTGTTATGCTTAGTGAAGAATCTCAATAAACCCAAATTGTCCTTATTCTCCCTCTGCTGCCCAGGTTAGGAAACTGTAACAAGGGAGATCTTAATAAGCCACTTGCTAATTTTCCAACAAAGTGACTGTTGCAAACTGGTAGGAGGTAGCCCAGGATTTGTCTTTCTATTAATTTCCTTTGTCTTTTCTAGTGGTATTTGAGTTTTTTTTTCAAGTAGTTACAGGTGTAATTCACAAATGGTTCAAATACTGGTTTTCTGTTGGGAATATGAATACCATCCTTGAAGAAGCAAATTTTCTCTACTTTATCATTTGTTTTTTTGTTTTTATTAGTCTGCTCTTTTGACCTGAAGACTTGGACAACTGTCTACTCTTTTGGCTTTCTAAATGATTTACCATGATGATATGGCTGAGTAATACACATAGCCTGTGTGCCAGAGGTTGAAAAAAATTTGTTACTGTATAAGTTGGTTTGTAATTTCTCCTGATTTCTGTAGTGTTAGCACAAAAGTAGTAATTAAATATATGATCATTTGCAAAGAAAAAAAAGATGTTTATTGTGTAATCCCATACCGCCAAATATCTGAAATCCTTTAAGTCAAAGCTCCAGTTGGTTAAAATATTGGGCGGGGGGGGGGGGGTTGGGTGGAATTTGCAGGTTTCACTCAGCCTTAGAGACTATTGTACTGTTAATTTGAAATGTATAAATAATAGCACTGAAAATGATAAGTTTAAGAGACCATAAGTCAAATCGTATAATTACTATGAAGTTTTGTTGCTAAATATTTAACTTTGGACGGATGGAAGAAGTGGAGATTGAGCAACGTGTTTGTCTTGTTTGTTTGACTACTGTTTTAGTTTGAATTTCTTTGTTCAGTGATGTGTACAGAAAATGCATAGGATCTGTATACTGACTATATTGATGTCAACAAACTTATGCTGCAGCAGCCAGCCACCATGGAACTGGAAGGTAAATAAATTTTCTCATGTGATGCTATCTAAAGGACAAAAAGTGGCAAAAACTAAGCTGGTTTGGTTTTATGTAGTTGTTTATCTGATACAGACTTTCATTAATAGTAAGTATGTGCTAGTTATGAACTCAAAAAAATAAAAGAAGAATGATGGAACAATCTTCCCTTTTCTATTTGTAGTACTTAACGCTCTTATATTGAGTATTTTACTACTGCTGCTTTTCTAGAAAGCAGGAGTGAAAATGAAGGGTAGCAGATCCTTTCCTTAATAAACTATTGGCTAAAATAATTTCAAGCAGGCGTTATTCCACTTCTACAGGTGAAAGAATGGTGGGTGTAGAAGAGGTGTAATGTTTGGGAGATAATCCAAAGATTCCAGAGGGAAAACAGAAGTGACTGATAACAGTTTTAGTGAACTCAAGCTGTGGTCCTATAACACATTCTTTATGTTTCTAAGTGCTGACGTTTTTTTTCCTTTTTAAACATTAAAACAGTTTTCCACAGCAGTATCCAAGCATCATTCTTAATATACTTTTTCTTTCTCTTTTATTTTTCTTTTAAATTTTTTAGATTATTTAATTTTTTTTTTCGATTATCAGATGTGCAGTAGACAAAATAACTGGAAACTTCTTATCTGTGATGTGCAGTGAATGTCTGTGATTCACATACACAATCTTTTTTTTTTTTTTTTCTCGTGCCCTGTCCTTTTTCTGTAACAGATTTTTAATTTAACAATGTAATTTTTTTCATCCGATGCAAAATTAAATCTGTGTTCTGAATTGTGTAAATTAACTTCATCAGAGGAGTAAGTTTGCATGTCAGTATTTATTGTGTGGTAGTGGATTTATAAACACACACAGAGACAAAGATGTTATCTTCTCCAGAAACCATTGAAGTATGATGCCACAACCAGAACTGCACTTTTTAAAGTGCCATTGTTCATGTACATTGTCATACATTTATTTTCATCTGTGAATAACTGTTAAACTAAAGCCACTGTCTGAAATTTGACTTGGTTAGTTAAAAAATTTCAGCAGACTGCATTTGTTTTCAACATTGAAGATGAGTGGAAAACAAGAAACAAGGAGTTTTGCCCATTTGGACACCTTTATTTTCTTTGAACTAATGCACACTGTCATATCTTGGAAGAGATTGCTTGGTCTTTTCACCATTGTTATGAATTTTTGGTCTGAATTTTTAAAAGGTGTAAATGTTGGGAAACTGTAATGTTGCAGTACATGGGAGAGTCAGAGCGATTACTGTAGCAGTCAGGGGCTGCACCTGCACAGGTATGTGTTGTGGCCATAGCTGATGTTTGGGGCTTTGAAGGATGGCAGCTACCAGTGCTTGTTAGAGCTTCTGAGTTGGAAAATGAGATTCCAGCTTGTGGACAAAAACATGAAGAGGAAGTAAAGACAACAAAAGTGAGCTATCTGGGTTTTTTTTTGTTGAAGTTGAGAGTGGAAGTTAACCAGAAGACGGGGAACCTGGGAGGCAGAAATTAATGCAGGGTGCAAAGCAATGTAAATATGAGGTGGTATGTATGGGGCAAACTGGCACTGATCTGGAACAGAAGTCAGCACAGAAAGTGTCATCTGGTGAGTGTATTTTGGATTTGAATTTGCTGTACTGAGAATTGTAGTGATTCCTGCTAGGAGGGAAAGAAAAAAGTGAGATTGGATCATTGTGTTTGTCACAAGATGGGGACTTGGCCGTTAGTCCAAAGTGGTAGATTGTCTGAAGCCAGTCATCAGACAAGGGACAGTGACCTATGGTCAGGGCTCAAATTCTGCTTTGGAGTCTTTCTGCAGTGAATGGGTGGACAGGTCTGGAGTGCTAGAAGTTGGGATGGAAACTGTAGCCTTAGGGACAAGATCCCCTGCCTGTCTGATTCATTGTAGATTTAAACTGAACCCAAAAAATCTTGCCCTTCCACACCAGTGGATACATAGAACAGCTCCTGAATATATACTTTGTGTGTGTAGGAATACATGCAGAGAATTAAAGTGAAATTTGCTATTTTATCCCATCCTCCTGTGTTAATGACATCCTTTATGCTGCTCATAAGACAGTCAAGACGTTTCAGTGAGAAACCTGAAGCTGGAGCCTGAGAGTCAGTGGTGCCAAGGAAGAGAGCAGTCATGGGTGTGGATATATGCTGCTGTTCTTCTAAAAATGCTGGTGAGAAGTCTGGCGGTGTATAAGAGCACTCAGTGATCAGTGGACCAAGTTAAGTATAAAGGAAGAGATGATGTGTAGTGCTGACAGGCTGGCAGTCTGTAACATATTATACCTCACCTTGCCAACTGGAAAGCTGACCTCCAAAATGCAGTGTCATTGTCTGTTCCTCGGAAAGTGACAGGTCAGTTCTAAACAAGTTGTATTGCTACTTCCTTTTTCAAAAACACATGTATTCTTGGTCCCTCCTCCCTCCTGCATTGAGTTATGATGCCTCTGCATTTTGGGATTTTGTAAGATCAAGGTTTACTTCTTTCTTTCTCAGTGTTACTGGCAGCCGTGCTTTATGAGACACTGCTAAGTCAGCTCCTTTTGTGTTAGCACAGTGTTTCGTGTATGGCTTTGCATATATATCATATTCCTGAATAGTGAATCTTAAGATGAGCAAGAGTTTGTCTTCAGTAAGTTGGATCACTGGTGTCTTCCTCCATGTTCTTGTAAAAGTACTCATCTGTTTGTACATCATTTGTTTGTACTTCACTGTTTGTACTCATTTGTATATCGTATGTCTGAAGAAAAGTGCATTAAGGATACTGCAACCTATAACTGTAGTTATTAAATAAGACTATGATGGTGAAGAAAGAACCATAGTACAATCATCTAGTCCTTTAAGAAGTTTGGGGGTTTTTTTTGATACTGATACCAACTTCATTCACTAGCCTAACAGATCTCCGCTGACTTTTGCTGTCCACGGATGTCAAAAAAGATGATGGCTGATTATTCATTCTGAAGTATCTTTCACATTGGTGTGAATATATTAGTATAATGGTGAAATAACCAAAGCACAAAGTAAGTTGTTATGCATAAATTACTTGTACAGTTTATTAAAGTATGCTGTGATCTTTTTGTATCCCTGTGAGCTAGCTATGTAGCAGATCCACTTCCATGTTTGAAAGAGGGCATCTGCTGAGGTACCTTGCTTAATATGGACATTTGTGGTACCTGCCCAGACTGACTTGAAGGAGATTCAGTTCTGAACTGTTTCCCCTGCCTATGAGCCGTGCAACCTGATGTATTTTGATTTGTTGCAATATACTTACATTTTCAGATTAGCAGTACCCTCTCCTGGACTGGGTGGTTCCACAAAGGCAAAACTAATCCAGTTGGGAATTTCTTCACAGAAGATGGTGAGTGATGCTGATAATATTTTAGGGAGCCTCTTAAGCGGTATTATGCAACTGATATCTTAGTAACATACAAAGCAAGTGAAAATTTGTGAGTGCAAGAAACAGTCCCAAAGTACCTTAATCCTTGTATCGATAACACTACTGTTGGGTTACATGGTTTTAATCCCAAAGGAGTTGTCACTTGACATTAAACTGTCCAAATAGTATTTATATCTGCTGCTGCCCTGCAAGATCACTTAACCCTGCACAGCAGTTTAAAAGTAGTTAATGACAGACCCAGCATGACTAGCCCCTTATGAATGATCACATAAGTTCGACCTGTGCTGTCATGGTTTATGGAGGAAGGCAGTTTGTCCATAGCCTGCTTCAGCCACAGCAGGTAATTTGAAATGAAATGAGACAGTTTCTACAAGCAGATTGATTTGGGAATCTTGACTGTTCTTCCCTTTGACCCTTGACAAGTTGACACTACAAAGATTGTGACTTTAAAAAATGATTGGGTGCAAATACATTTAGGTAGATGATTTACTATGTGTTACAGCAAGGACAGTGCATTTAGAATGGAGCAGTGAGGGAAGGTAATTGTAAACTTTAACAACTCATGTTTTATGTTTCTGTATCTTATTAATTATCTGACTAGGTGAATCTTCTGATAACAGTAGACCATGTACTATATCTAATAAACTGTATAGGAGAGTCTACAGACTGTATACCTGTATTCAGGAATGTAGCTATACAAAAATAAGTATATATGATTTAGAAATGCACAGAATGGTTTCTTTGAGCCCCAAGAGGGTTAAGTCTGAAGATGAACATCTAAATGTATAAGTTTCCCAATCCAAAGATGTCTTTATTTTGTTATTCTAGTGTAAATGCAGTCATGCAAATGCAAACATTGAAACAGCAAGATTGGGCATATGATAGGTAACTGGCAAATAGTGAAATAATGAAAGAATGCCAGAAAGAGAGATAAAATCACAATTATGTTCTTGCAAAGCATATACCTTCTCAGTTAAAAAGAATTATGTGGACTTTAGAAGATACTATATGAAGATTTTATTTGAGTGCCTTTTTCTAATTTATGTAATTGGATTTTCCCTCAAACCATTATGTGATGATGTAATTGGAAAATGGAAAATAAAGAGCTAAAATATACTGCTTCTGAAGAATTACCCTACTGTGATTCAAGTTTGTATGCAAAGCAAATGTACAAACACTGCTGAAGAAGGGATCATATAAATGTAATGATCATTTTAAATGGAAAGTTTAATTAAATAACAGTCCTGGAAAGCAGAAAGTTATCTCTGGTAAACTGCCTAACACTAAATGCACAACTGTAAATGCATAATACAAAGTAAATGTTTGCACAGACAAAGTTCATCTTTCTGCAGGTCTTTCTCCTGCTGCCTGTTCAGTGTGCTTTGTATGGAGCATAATTTTGAAGGCGCTTATAAAAAAAAATCTTATTGGTCTCTGTTCAAATTATTTAATACCCTTTTGACTGTGTCTGCACTGAACTATGTTAAAAGTATTTTGCTGAAATGTTTCTTTATGTTGTCCATTGGGTTTAATAGACGTGCCATTTAATAAGCTCTCTACCTGTAAGGATAGACTATTTGACCTTTGTGACCTGCCAGTGGTAGACATAGTATAAGATTGCTTTGTGAAATAAAGCTGTCGGTAACATCAACAAAATAAAAAATGATCGTATTCCAATACTCTCTGCTGAGTACTATGACAGCGCTGAAATATGGAATAAAATTGAAAGTAGATTAGTTTTGGGTCCTAAGTCATGTTTTGACAAGATATAAGAGAGGAGAACATATCTTTGAACTTTTAGTTTTAAAGTTTTTTAATGAAAATATTTATCATTTTGTAAGGTTCCTTCTTTCTTTATCACAACTGGGCTGTATAACCTTAGAACAATCCATTCTCTTATTGTGAGGGATATAAATACTGTACTATCTTTTATATTAAACATCATAAAGGATACATGCACAGTATGAAATTGTTGACACTTTCAAGTGGAGGACTGTCACGTTAATAAAAAGCTTATTGGAGAGGTTGAAAAATCAGTCATTAATAAGCCACATATTTTTAAACTATGTAAAGCATGTAAATACTGCAGACAAGAAGGCAGTTTTTGCCATATTTTCTCCTCTCTGGAATGCTTAAGGTCCGAAGCAATACTGTAAATAAGAATGATCAGATTACTGCTTCTGTGCTTATTGTAAACTTTATATGATTAGAGAAGAAAATCATCAATATTTGAAGTGACAGCGGTTACTCAGACCAAATGAAGAGTTAGGAAATAGCAATGCTGATGTGATTGTGAGTGCTGGAATTTATGCAACTTGCTTTCAATCTTTTTAGAAAGAGAGGTTAAAAAGAAAAAAAATAAAACAAAAAAAGGTACCTCCTTGTAAGGGAAAAATTAAAACTTGCAAGTAAAATCCAAATAATAGCTATGTAGAGTGGGAAGTTAAATTGAAATGGTGTAGATAGTTTTTCTGTCTTCATATGCATAACAAATGCAAACCAAATTAAACTCACTAAGATTAACATTGTTGACTTTTCTCCTCCTTCAATTTATTTAAATTGCCTTCTTAAAAAATGTGTCAAGTTAGTGACTGTTTCTGTTTTCAAACAAATATCAGGGAAAAAAAAAAACCACCAGGAAATTCAAAAAGGGAATTAAAAAAAAGAAGGGAAAAGAGAAAATAAAAATAAAAGAAAAGCTGCTATATTATGATTGCAGCAGGGACCACATTATTTGACATAACTCTTATGCCTTTTAGTTATTTTTTTTCTCATTTGACTCTTCTGTTGTTCTGAGTTTTCCATTGTTAGTCCAATACAAGTGCAGATTTATTATTTTAAAAAAATTAATATTTTCAAGTTAATGAAGTGTGTTGTATGTGGTTTTTGTTGTTGTTGTTGTTTTTAAATGGCAGGTATTTGTTTTTCAAACTACAGAAATTAAATACTTTTCCTGGGTGAAGTCACAATATTTTTGCAAAGGTGTTGGTCTTAGTTTAATTTCAACCAGTGAGGGTATTCTCAAAACCCTGTAAGAAAGCCAGAGTTTTTTAACGCTACTATTAGTATAAAATCAGAGCAGCAGAGAGAAACCCTATTTCTTACAGTACCTGCAGGAGGACTGTGATGACAGGCTTTTAACAAAGGCTTGTCTTCCTTGGAGCATGATACAACTCAAAACTTTGGTAAAATAATGTGAACTGTTAACAAAGGAATGTTTTTTGCACCATCCTCAAATTGCAGTTAAAGTATTTGGAAAGGAGGAGAAGTAGAAAAGCTTTTAGGGAAGTCTGCTTGGTCTATATTGGACTGTACTAAATGTCAGTTGCATTTGGCTGTAGTGTGGCTTGTTCCACACCTGTAGTGTGCCCTTTAAAATGATGTGAAAGCAACAGGAATGGACTATCATTTGGCCCTGCAGGTGGTTTTGAGCTGCTCTGTGGCTAATTGGTGGAAACAGTGTTACCTTACTTGTTCAGTGAGGCTAATCCCTGTGCCTATTAATTTCTGTGACTGTAAGCAAGGAGCCATATCCCATTTTTGCCTGGGGAATGTTTTGCGGTCTCAGCACTTCAGGACTGTTTAAATGCTGACAGCCAGCATAGCCCTAGGAAGCAAGGCAGAGGTGGTGTTTCAGTCACTAACCTGACAACTCACCATTCCACTAATACTGGGGAGAACTCACTTACCGGAATTACCATGCATGCTCTTTGCAGCTGCAATATCTCATGGAGATTGAGCTCCTGCAACAGTGAGATGCTGCTTCCGTGTGCTGTGTAGCTGGGGCTGCCAGCAGCTGCAGTACGTGGCTGTGTTGCCAGTTCACTTAAGCCAGAGGAAGAAGTTCCTCTCTTTACACATGTACCAGGTCATTATGGCAGTATTCCTCATGGCAGGAATATATGGGTTGTTTTTTTCCCTTTCAGACCTTTTAAATATTGTCTATGATGCTGGTTTTTCTTTCCTGCTTTCTCATGATTTTTTCAGAAATGTATTCTGTCAAAGGTGAGCTGTGAGGCAATGAACATCGTGATGATGAGGCACTTAGTTTCTGTGTCCTAGCGGTTCTCTACAGCTGTTCATTTGCTGTTTTACTTCACCATACATCTTCTTTATCCTACCCAAACATTTCCTTGCCCTAATTACAGTGATAGAGTTCCACAGAAAATGGGCAAGAGAAAAGTGGTGTCTAGCACACCACAGTTTGTCAACAGTTCTTTTGGATCAGACAGTTTTTTTAATCATTACGTTGCTAACCATGTGAGATGAAGGCCATTGAAGCAGGATGTACAAACTTAGTGCAGTGGGGTTCTAGCTGCTAATCAGAGCACTTGGAATTACTGCTTTAGGACAAATGGATTAATCCTAAATGGTTTTTATAAGTCAATATTTGTCAGTTGTGAGATCTAGTGTTGCAAAGATGATCAGAAATTCGTGAAGTTAAACTCAGAGTTTTTGAATCCTGTATCTCGATGAGTGTTTTACATCCAATGAACATTTAAAGATGATAGGGAAGGGTTTCTTGCCTTTCAATATGTACAGGAAATTTAGGGTCTTACGCCTGCTTGACATGATATGTGTTTCTTCAGACCTCTGATTTGTTTAACGAGTTGTTTAACCATATGTCTCAATTTATTTGCTTTGCATCAAAATTTGAGCAGAGTCTCCGCTGATCTGAATAATTGACTTTAAAATGGAAAAATAACACGTAAAACTTGGTATTAAACAAAATTTTCAAATTGGAAAAGGTAGAGGGGAGGACTAAGGAGCTAAAGAGGAGTGAGGGAGCTCAGGAGATGATGGCATAAGATAAACTGTCTTGTAGATCTAGGTCACTCAGAGCTAAGTGCTACTTACATGGACAATTCTGGGTGAATTTGAAATAAGTGTCAGTGCAGTCTAAATGTTACTCTTGGTTTTTAAAGGAATACTCAGACTTAATGAAGTATGGGTAGATGTAAACTTCTGAGTATGGATCCATTGACAGGATGTCACAGGGAAGCTGCTTTCTGAAAAGCACCAAATTCTTCCCTTTTCAGAATACCAAGTTGCCTGCAAATCAAGACTTGAAAAATGAGTTATTCCATGAGTCATGCAGTGGGCTGTGATATGGATTACTTGGCTGAAGGGGATTTTGACTAAGAACGTGTGAAAGACTTTCTTTAAAGTTCAAATGCACTGTACCTTGCAATAGAAATTTTACCTTAGGCTTGAGTATTACCTGGTTGTCCTTTTGAATAGACTTATGGAGAACTATTGATTAGAAGTGGTGAACATAGTACAAAATATATATAAAAAGAAGTGTAAAAACATAGTGTTGGGTGAGAAACTGGATGTGAGAAGGCAAATCACAGGTTGAGTGAGATGATTCTTCCACTCTGCTCTAGTGAGATTTCAGTGGGAATACTGTGTCCAGCTCCGGCCCTCCAATAAAAGAGAGACATAGACCTACTGGAGCAGGTCCAGAGAAGGGCCACCAAGATGATCACAGGGCTGGACTTTTCAACTATGAAGATAGGCTTGAAAGAATTTGGGCTGTTCAGGCTGGAAAAGAGAAGGCTCTTGGGAGATCTTATAGCTATGTTTTACTTTCTGAAGGGGAGATCAGGAAGAATGGGGAAGGACTGTTTAGAAGAGCTTCTAGTGATAGGACGAGTGGCAATGGTTTTAAACTGGAGCAGGGTAGATTTAGGTTAGACATCAGGAGGAAGTTCTTTACAATGAGAGTGGTAAAGTACTGGATCAGGTTGCCCAGGGATGTGGTTGAGGCCTCATCCCTGGAGACATTCAAGATCAGACTTGATATGGCCATGGGCAACCTGCTGTAGTGAGAGGTGTTGGCTCACTGCAGGGGAATTGGACAAGATGGCTTTCAAGGATCCCTTCCAACCAAGTGCAATCTGTGAATATGTGTGAATATAAATTACTCACTAGACATATATTTCTTTGGAAGCTCTTCCAATTTTACTATGCAGTACAGACTTACTTTTAGTAGTTGATTAGCTTCCCTTATTTTTCCCTTCCATCTGTGATCATTCCCATTATTTTATCATAAAAAGATAAGCTTTGAATTTTGCATATTCAAAGGTGTTTCACTACTAATCCCTTGTAGTTGAAATTACAGCTCGAGTCTTTGTAACTTTTGCTCAGAACTCCTCCAAAATCTTTTAAGTTGCATAAATAGAACTAATTTGAGAAACAGTATAAAGAAAAGGTATTTGTTTATTATATAACCTATGCAGTTATTGAAGTTGTAAGTGGTCCCTGTTGTGCTTGTAACTTAGGCTTTCAATACTTGTGAGTTGGGTTTTCGCTAGTTTTACAGTGCCAGAGAGAGATCACTCTTTTTCTCTAGCACTGTTACGTGTGATCAAAAGGTGGCAGCAGTATCTCCACTGTCCTTGAGCAGGCTCCCTATGTGTACCTTGTGTAGAGGAAAAAGAGGAGAAACATTAAAAAAAAATTAAAAAAAAAAAAAGATAAGGGAAAGTTTTTTAAATTGAGACTGCCTTATTGATTGTAATACAAATAGTTTGTTAGCCTAAGTAATGGTGTTACTAAAGAACTGTGCTTTGGTATGTGCTACCTACAAATAGAGACACAGAACTCATGCTAATGGGTTTGAGTGTCACATGCAGGCTCTATACACAGAAGCTGAGTGACTGAGCAAATGTCTGTGTAAACCTGAATGTTCTCTTACCCAGACCCCGCAGTGGCAACTGATAATGCTAGCCTAAATCAGTTGCATCAGCCCCTGCTGCACTCTGCAAGCTGTGTGCTACATCTCCTGTTAACTCTCTTTGCTGACTGCCTGCCATTCCCTGAAGGTTTTGATTAATAACTTCCAAGGAAGAAAAGACAAGACTTTACAATGATGGTTTGTCTTCAGTTCTTCTTGTAATTATTTTTGAGTAGGATGTGCTACAGAAATGTTCTGCATTTTGACCAAGCCAGATTGCTTTAGAGAACAACCTTTTTAGCAGCTATTACTGCTACATATCACTTTTATGATCACAGTGAAGTCGTCTGAAATACAACTTGTTTGTGTTATACTGAAGCTTCTTTCTTGAGGATGTTTTTGTTGTTGTTGGTTTTTTGGTTTTGTTTTTTTGTTCCCCCCCCCCCCCCCCACATATTGAATAAAGTCAGTGCTATTGCATTGAAGGCTACACATCTTTTCCCTCTTTTGCCCCTCCTCTGCTTCTGGCAAGTCCTTTCCCACTCACTCTGTCATGACTTGGCCTGCATGGTGTTTTTTGAGGAAGAGGCTTTGGTGTTATTTCCTTCAAAGGCCTCACCATTTACTTCTCACCTTTCCAGTGGTAATCTGTGATAGATGAGGAGAAATTGAACGGGATGGGGCTCTTTAGTTTGGAGAGGGAGAGACTGAGCAATGACCTCATTCATATTGAAGTGCTTGAACATGTCCAGAGAAGGATAACGAGGCTGGCAGGGGGGTTGGAACACAGCCCTTTGAGGAGAAGCTGAGGAAGCTTTGGGGGTGTTTAGCCTGGAGAAGAGGAGACAAGGGCAGACCTTATTACTCTCAACAACTACCTGAGGGGAGGTTGTAGCCAGGTGGGACTGGTCTCTCCTCCCAGGCACCCAGTGACAGAACAAGAGAACAGAGTCTCAGGCTGTGCCAGGGCAGGTTTAGGCTGGATGTTATGAAGAAATTCTTCACAGAAAGAGTGATTTGCCATTGGAATGGGCTACCTGGGGAGGTGGTGGAGTCCCTGTCCCTGGAGGTGTTTAAAAGGAGGTTGGATGAGGCACTTAGCGCCATGGTTTATTGAATCAGAAGGTATTAGGTGATAGGTTGGACTCTTGAAATTCTTGAAAGTCTTTTCCAACCTGTTTAATTCTACCCCTAACATTCTATGATTCTGTGATTAAATGCACATCATTATGTGTTTTAATTCCATTCTAGTGAGCTCTAGAGCTTGTTGTAGAGTTAAACTTGCAAGGAGAGCACATGTAGTAGTGCTTAGCAACCTGGATGACTCTTCCACTGTGTTTCTAATTCAAACAAATATTAAAGGGTGTTTAAAAATGCCCTCCTATTTCCTGAGTCACAAGAAAACAATAATGTGGTGTGGCATTAAGAATCATAGGAAAGTCCATAGCAATGTGAAGCATGTTGCTTTCCCCCAAGGATGAATGAATCTTTCTCCACTGTGGTTCAGGTCCCAAACGACCTGGGGAGTGAGATGGGAGATGATAGTGATGAATGAAAATGAGTATCCCAGTAGTGGTTTGGCCCTGGCTGGGGGCCAGATGACCTTCAAAGCTTCTCTGTCGCTCCCCTTCTTAGATGAACAGAGGAGAGGGAAAACATAACAATGCTGGAGAAACAGAGCCTTGGTGCCTGGCTCAGCAGTAGCCAAAACACTGATGTGTTACCATCATCCAGCTACACCACTCCAAAATGCAGCACTAGGGAAGATCCTCTGGGGAGAATTAACTCTGTCTCCGCCAAACCCAGTGCAATCCCAGAAGACTATAGAGCAGAACTGTTGTGTTGTCCACTTACAAAATGGTCTAAGGAATTTACTGATTATAATTTTTTTTCCCCAAGGTTATATAACATAGGTACAAGAAATACTGTAGTCTAAGGTGGTTCTAGTTATCTCATCCCTTCTCCCCACCCACTTCCTGATAGAGGTAGGGATTAGATGATGACAAACCTCATCTATCTGACCAGCGCTGAATCTGCTTGTCCAGCTCTGTGTTCCTGCAATGCACTGTGTAGCAATTGTGTGTCAGCTCTGAAACAGAGTTTATGAAGTTTTTGAAGACTCTGTTAGTTCCTGTCAATGTTAACCTAGAAACAGCAATTCACTGTTCTGTGAAGTTAGTTTATGGATCGAGCTGGTGGTGCTTGCTAAGAAGATTGTAACCCATAAATGGTGGCATCGGGCAGAGGATTAAAAAGAGGGAAGTGGATTTTTCGGTGATTAAAGAGCTGTGATGCTGCATGGCTTCATCACTGCCAGCCTCAGGTGGAGCAGCTTTCTCTTGCCACCAGTTAGCAACCAGGGGAGCTGATTAACGTACAAATGCAGCAGGAATAATGTTTTCCGTGGCATGTCTATTTACCAGGGACTTTCATTGGATGAATTAAAAAAGCAAAGCAAACCATTAATTTTACAAAGGCTTTTTATGTCTGTCGGCAAGATTCTTTGTGCCTTGTTTGTATTTTCAGTGTCACTGTTTCTTCAGCAGTCGTGACACTTTGTGTGACCTAGGCATTATCCCAGCTGCACAAGAAACTGAGAAACATGTTGTAATCCTCTCTTTGACTATGTTAATTTTCTTTCTGTTTTACATGGCCTTCAACCCCATAATATGTGAGCACCTGTCAATCATTCATGTGTTTATTTTCATAGTGCTTTGTGGAGATGGGGAATACTATAGAAGGGCAGCTGAGGCACAGGGTCTTTGGGAGCTTGTGTGGCATCACATATTATGCTAATGACTGGTCCTGGCAAGAAACTTGTTCAATAAACCGTCTTGTTTCCCTATTCTGGAATGGGCAGAGAGGGCTAAATTTAAAAAATAAACCCAGAACCAAACCCAAATGTGCATCTCGAGTGCTGCATGACAAAATTGGGCATTTGGGATTTGAATAAATAAAATACAAACAAGATCATGTACAGAGCAGTCTGTGCATGTAACAAAGAGCTGTTCTTAATGCAAACAGGGTTTTGTGCAAAACCAGTGCTCCTTAAAAACTGGGCTGTGAAATTTTAGTACAGTGCTTTCATAAGAAAATAGGGCTTGACTCTGTATGTAATCATCCTCTGTACCCAGAAGAAATGTAGCTAAGTGTTGCTGGACTTGTTCCAGTGATTTCTGTGTAGGCTAGCTGGATGCAGCACTCTCCCTTTTCTTTTTCAATCAGGGAAAGTTGTAAAAGTTGTGGGGTTGGTTTTTTTTGTTTGTTTGTCTGGTTTTGTTTTGTTTTGTTTTAGATTTTGGCACAAAATTCTGTATTACAACAGCTCTTCATTTTTTTTTTTTTGTCTCAAAATTAACACCGTATCATGGTAGCATTAGGTTGACTTCAAATATTTTGTTGCTCAGGGTTTTTTTTTGGACATTATGCCACAAGCTTAGTGCTGCTGCCAGCATCATGTCCTTGGCTTGGGTTTGGATGTATCACAAACTGCACTTCAGACATATTTTTGTTCTTATTTGTAGTTGAGTTAACAGCTTTTAGAGTCAAGGTGTGGTGAGTGGGAGCTGCTTTGCCGCTGCCAGCTTGCTTTTGCTACCATAGGGTGCTCGCTGACCTGCTTTGGAAATAGGCTTTGGAAATGGTTGGTTGTCAGAAGATTGTTGCTGGTAAGAGGTCACAGTAAGATGTGAGCTCCTTTCTTCATTGAGATGTTGAACCATTGCCATGCGCTGCGCTGAGAGAAAGCCATTGTCTAAGCAGTTCATCCGAAGCATAACATGGCTGAGTTTTTGCCATTCATGATCACTGTGGATCAAGTTCTGTAGTCCTTATTTAAATAAAACTCCTCTGCAACCTTTAGTGGTTATTTTACTTTCCTTGATTTTGGGTGGTAGGATTCTGCTTCAAAAATTCTTCTTTGTGTATTTCCTTTAATGAGTTTGTAACTGATGTTACTGAAGCTTCATGGTTCTTCTAGGCTTAGGTCTGAGGTAAATGAAATGATTGCAGTGTAGTATAAACATTTTATGGGGCTTGTAGAATCCAACTTTGCTCTTTTTTGTTCCATGTTCAACTATGAAACAGCTTCATCTGCAAGAAGAAATAACAGTCTTTGTGATGAAAGCAATACTCTAAGATATTGCAGACCCATTTGATACTTGGATTTACCACAGACTTCTTCACTAAACCAGAAGTCCTTTTGTGTGCCTTAACACGTCACCTGCAGAATGGGAATGGCAAGGAAATTATTTTCCTGTCTTCGAATAGGTATTGTACAGCTTTTTCCAAAATGTAGCTGAGGGCAAAACAGGAGGAGTGTCATTACTGAAATGTATTTATATCACTATGTAAAGTTTTCTTCACAGCATTGTTAAATAACAGCTTCTTTACAGATTTGCTGATCTGAGGGGCTGCTGAGTATCCTGGCTCACTTCATACCCCAAAGCTGCTAGTCCCTGAAACAGGGAGAAGGAATAAAGTGATGCTGATTTAAAGGGAGAGACTATTGCAGTGTAACTGCAATCTCAATTTTCTTCCCTGTTGCAGGATACCCCTGCAGTTTGTGCCAAGATTCAATATGGTGCTGATAATGTTTTATTGCTGTAATCCTTGTGTTGCAAGTTTCAAGGTGATTAGCAGGGGCTTGTATCTCTGGTGAAGAGGGCTTGTGAAGTATTCTTTCATGTCATTTCTCTTCAGAAATCTCTAATTACTTTGACACTTTGGTAGTGAAGTGGTGATTTAGTTACATTGCAGACTCTCTTACCTGTTCCAATGGGCATCATGCCCTGTTTTAGAAGGTTTTTTTTGGGAAACTAGCTCTTAGCTTTGTCAGTTTGTCTGTCCTGCAGACTTCAGTCACAAGAACTCCTGCTGCCCTACTGTTCTCAAGGGTGAGCTGTTATCTACAGATACTTCAGCTCTCTTTGCTAATACTGTGGAAACATTGAAAGTCAGCCTCCTTTAAGTAGGGCAGAGGCACTAGCATTTCCTTCCAAAACTTTGTTTCTTTACTGAGTAAACATTTATTTATATTTATATATATATATGTTTATAATAATCTATGTTAGTATCTCTGTAATACCACTACAATTTGCAAATATGAAGGGACACTCTTTAAGTCTGTTCCTTGTGCTGTACAGAATGAGAAATGGAATATGATACTGAGGTGGCACACTGTGTTTGTTCCAAAAATAGAACAGAAGTAAGAATAAGATTAACTCAATAATAACATGGTTTTATTTTAAAGCTATAAAATATTATTCACATTCTTTGGACTTGCTGTTGGGGTTTGGAACCTGCATGATAAATTTAGAATATTTTTTTTTCCTCTTATAATGTATTTTGTGTGTGTGTGTGTATCCTTGTGTAAATGTGTCTCTCCATGAGCATGATTTTGAAGTGGAACATGAAATGTGGTGCAACTTGCAGTAGTACACTTAGAACTGACAGTAATTAAAAGTGGAATTAGGTTTGTCATGTGCTTCGGTAATCAAGCACACTGTGATGCTCAACAAGAATTAACTGATAATTTTCATGTCTTTAATCAAAGTTGCTTGCACATTCACCGTAGCAGTATCCCAGCCCCTACAGAAAAACAACAAAACAACTAAAACCAAGAAAAACCCCACAATGATGTTATTTTCTAAAAACAGATTATAAACTAGCCTTTAATTTATGCTCTCTTTCATTTGAAAAAAAACCAAACCAACAAAACCCAAGCAAACCCCCCAACAAAAAACAACCAAACAAACAGAAAGAGTATTTGAAGGTGACCTAACATTTTCTCTAGTAGGGGAAAAAAAAAAAAAAAAAAAGGTCCAGTTGTTGCCTGCTATTAGAAATACTTAATATGAAGTAAGTTGCTGTGCTTGTATGTGGCTCTGGGCAACCTGATCTAATGGAAACTGTCCCTGCCAATGGCAGAGGGGTTGGAACTAGATGATTCTTGAGGTCCCTTCCAACCCTTGCAATTCTGTGATCCTTGGGGTCTCTTCCAACCCTGATTCTGTGGTACGTAGTTTTTTTAAGGATGTTTTGTAAAATTTCCAGTGACTTATTGTGGACTTGTAAGTCTATCGAATGGATGTGTTGAACGACTCAAGAAATCACATGTTGTCCTTCATGATATTCAGAGTTAGTTCTTTATAGGACCAGGAAAGCTCTGGTACCTATAAAGATGCCTAAGGAAATGGATGATGTTGGTGAAGAATATAATGGCATTCTGTGGGCTCATAAGCACTACAAAAAGGGATTATGGAAAAATGTGTAACTGTTTAGTTTCTGTTGAGTACAGAAGAGGAGAAGCTTTTGGGAGAGTCTTCCTTGGTGTAGCAGCCTTGCTTTACTGAGAAGAGAGGGAGCCCCCAGGAACAGAAATGAATACAGATATTGGAGCTTTTGTGTAAAACCTGTTGCTGACCAAGTTGCTGCTTTAATGTTTTATTAGGAAATGTTTTGTAGTGTTTGATGAAACCAGAGGTGCTGTGTAGTGACAGTTTTGAAGGGACAGGGATAACCAAGCCTCTCCTTGAACGCAATTGACATGACCAGCTTCAATGGAAGGAAACCCTCTTATTTTTATAATAAAGGATTGATAGTATGTACTTTGCTAGTATACAAACTACACTGCCAAACAAAAACTGTCCGGATAAGATGTCTCCTGAGAAAATTAGTAAGTGTGGTGGTTTGGTTTTGTTTTGTTTTGTTTTTAATCAGGCTGTCAACTTGGCACCGAAGTGTCCTACAGTCATATGCTTTCTTNACAGCAGATATATACACTATATACAGAATATTTGCAGAAATATACAAGTAAAAGGTAATACAGAAACACAACTCCCCTCCCAGAAATCAAAGACCCCAGGAGGGGCTCCCAACAACCCTTCCACCTTCTCCCCACCCCTGTACCTTACCCCAAGGTTTACCTTACGCACAAGGTAAATTAGGAGGATCAACCAAGAGGGTTAGAAGAAAAGTGGTTAGTGAGGATTAATCGGCAGAGGAACCAGAGCCCAGAAGCTGCTAGACCACCCCAGCAGCTACTAGATCCAGCAAAGGTCAGACAGAGACTGAGACTTACCTATATGTTTTGGTTAGTGTTCCCAAACAATTTCTTAGCAAGCGTATGAGTGAAATAGACACCATGATGTTTTCCTTTCACGACCTATAGTGTAATTTTCTCTATTAAAATATTCTAATTAGCCTCAAATCAGCACATTACTGTTGCTTAATATTAAAATTTACTGAGTTCTGCATTCTGTATGGTTTTATTACTATTAGTCTTGGCTGGTTTGGGGATACTGATATTGATGGGGGGAAAAAAAAAGAGATGCTACTTTGGTATTTTTGTGGACGTGTGAAAGGATCTCTCTGTTAGCTATATCTGAGATTTAGTTGGCTTAATGCCCTTTGTGTAGCTATGATTTCAGTAAGTATTTGCTGCTGTAACAGATGGGTGAGTTCAATATTTGTGTTAATACTGTTGTTCAATATTTAGGTTAACTTCTATTGTCTTATCTGTGCTGCTTTTGTGCTACCTGGCAACAGCACCTTACTCTTCTTTCATTTCCTGTCCTGCATGTTAATGCAGAAGTGGCTCTTAGGCAGAGCAAGGAGCAATGCAGCCAGTGCACTTTTTGCAGGACATCAGGATCTCCGTCTGGGAAAATCCTTCTGTTGTTGAGTGTAGTTAAACACTACACAGTTGAGTGCTGACTGGCTGGCTGACAAGTAGAGGAAGAGCCATGAAGACTGTGCATCTTCGTCTGAATCAAATGTCAGAGGTGGTTAAGAGATGCTGACTTGCCAGCACTAAAAATCCCTTGCGTGTTTTGAGGAAAAGCAGGGGACAAGTTATCTGCACAAGTTCTTTTTTTTTTTTAAATTTCCTTTTTTCCCCTAACTAATATGTCCTAATATAGGAGGGCTCATACTGACCTCTGCCTTTGATCCTCTCCCCTGCCAAGTACTGGATGCCATTGTTGCAGTAACTGGGTATAGCACAGAGTAGACTGCTTGCTTGCCTTCATTTGGTTGTAGAGCTGCCCCTGTGCTTTTGCCCAACTGTAATCCTGGTTGAGGCAGCACAGACTTCTCCTCTGGTCTGTAGCTCCTGCAACATTGTCTGTGAATTCCAAGTACAGAGGCTTTAATAGCTTTGCAGAAACGTGAGGCACAAATGTAGTGTCTGTTGCATTGCAGAATCCCTGACAGCAATACCCAGACTGGGAATTGTAATTGAGGTCCTGTAGTGGTAGCAAGTTTCTGGATCATGTCATGCAGGGGTAATAGACTGATTCTGCAGCCCAGAGGGAGCAAACTCTGGAGGAAGGGGTTCCAGATGGCTGAACATGGTTCATTTGGCTCAGTTTGTTGGAATTGTAGTGAGCAAATGACTGAACTCTACTTCAATAAAGCTTTGTGGATACCAGAACAAAGGAGTTGAGGAGAGTGTAAGGTATGAGAAGACAATTGAGTCAGGCTACTTAGCTGCTTATAGTCCCCAGGAGTAATTGCTTATTTTGCTGTGTCTGAAGGTATGTCACTTACACATTTATCAGGTGCTTATGCTTCAAATAAGGATATCGCAGGAAAGGTTCAAATATATTCTTAGGTTCAAATATATTCTTTTGCTGGTGGGAAGTTATTTTAAAATATACAGTTGCAGTAATCTCTATGCATTCAAATTTCACATAATGATTCTATCCCTCAGGTTGAGTGACTGATCTTCATTTTCTCTTTGAAAACGGAGATCAACCAGGCAATTTAATATGTGTTGCTGCCTTGCAGACCCTGGTTCTGCAATCCCTTCCACTGAACAGTATTTACCTGAATGAATAGTATCATTGTACTTATTTGCAGGAATAATTGCTCTTTGGTTTAGTAAGGGTGACAAAGTTGAGCTTTAATTTACAACATCTAGGACATATGCTAGTGATTTTCTCTTTGCTGCATATAAACAGAGTCAGCACAGAAGTCTATGGATAGCTTAAGGTTTTTCTGTGTTGGTACCTTCTCTATGGTTCCGTGGCATTAAGGATATAAGGATATATTTCTGTCTTTTCTTTAAAGAAGCAAACATCAATGCCTGAGAAGTTTCTGACACTTGGAACTGGTTCTTGTTTTGAGAAAAAAAAAATGGGAAGAAGCAAGAAGCAAGTATAGATTTGAAAGAAAAATGTTGATAAAGGGTTAGAATTAAATACTAACTTCTGAATAAATAGTGAGGTCAAGGTTTTTGTGGAGATTTCCAGCGACCATTCTTAAGCATACATGTCATGATAAAGTCCTGCTCCTTTATCACACCTCTCAGCTACATCTGCTGTATTTATACATATCAGTGGGTAGGCTCTTCCCAGTCTCTCCTTCATCTTTCTTGAGAATGTCAGGTAACAGTGTTAAAAAGAAACTTGTTTGATGTAATAAACTCTGATTGCTTCTCAAAGCAACTCAAAAATTATCATATATGTGACTTCTTTAGACAAGGCAAACCACTATGCAGCCCTGTTTGTGAATGGTAGGCAGATAATTGTCTGCAAAACTTTAGTAAGATGTTTTAATTTTATCTGTAATTACTGTAGCCAGGAATATGCTACTTGCTAATTGTTGTAAAGCAGATGAATGCTATTCAAATTCATGTAAGAATATCCAAATTCTGTTATAAAGTTCCCAGAGCTGAATGATGAACATCAGAAAACATTCTTTTGCAACAAGTTAAATTTTCTTAGCCAGTTTACACAATTTTTCCTGTGCCTCTATGAAGAAACTTCTGAAGTCATGAGATAAGAAAATGTAGGGTTTCACCTTGGGTAAAACCAGAGTAAATTAAATAAACAGGGTCACTGAGGCTGCAACAACTCCTATTAACATTTGAATAAATGACAAAGAAAACTGTCAAGCCTTTTGCTCTCATGAAAAGTGATGTGGGCTTTTCTTTTTAATAGACCAGAAATACTTACTCTTGACTCTTAGTTTTGTACTCTTGTTTATGGAAGAATAGAGATTAGAGAGGGAGCAACAACATGTGGCACTTTGGAGTTCTTGCTGTTAGGTGTTCAAAACAGACACCTAATTGAAAATGTTCAGTTCTGTTAAGAGAAGTCTTTTGGAATGGGAGAACTTCTGTCATTTTTGTTTCTGTGAAATGCGCTTCTGAGCAATGCTGCTCTTTGTTTTGAAGACATGGGCTCACCAAAAAGCACCAGTTAAAGAAAGGAAATCTTGACCTGTCACAGTAAAAAATACCTTCTTTCCTCTTCAAACTCTGCTTACTTACTTTGTAGAATAAGTCAACTTCAAATAGTTTTTCCATCATGAGGGAAGAATAAAAAAAAGAAGCAACAAAAACAACCAGTGACACTTTTATTTCTTATTGTCACAGCAATTAACAAAAAATGTAGAGGTGCTATATAAGGAGACATGCAAAATAGTGCTACAAGAGGAAAAATGTAGCTGTTTCTAAAAAAATCACTTTATTTATCATTCTGCTTGCCATATCAATTGTCCTGTATCACTGAGTTTGCTCTAGTCACTTCCTGTCATTTTAGCAAGTTGGCCAACTACCTACTGTGTTTAGTATTTAATTCAATATAACATTTCTTTCTTTTAATTAAAAAAAAATTAATTTCCTTGTAAGTATTAGAGCATTGGGAGAGATTGGAATACAGTGCAATACTCATGACATCATAGTGAATGGTAATTTAGTCACCTTTAAAAAATGATCTACTGTTAGACCCCCTGAGACCACAGTGGTTCAGCTGCCACCAGTGCGCTGTATAGCAATGACATCTCTAGTTCCTTGTGTGCCTTGTTATTCACACACAAATATGATGTCCATGTTGAACCTACATCTTTACCTGTACCAAGTTTGAGATCACCTGTTGTTACATTTGTGGGGGGAAGTGCCATTCAGCTCCAGAGGTTGTGCTTTGTGTGTTGTTGTTTTTTGGTTGGTTTTTTTTTTTTTTTGGTGTTGGGTTGGGTGTTGGTTTTTTTTGGTTTTTTTTTTGTGTTGTTGTTTGTTTGTTTTTCTGCCTATGCTTTGTGTTTTTCAAGAGCTGCTGCTTCTACCTGGATCATCTTGGGAGTTCTCCTGAAGGAATAAGCATGGGGCAGCTACAGCATACCAAATACCATGCTATGAACCATTTGACACCTTGCTTATGTGGGAGTTAGGACCTTGCTAAACCCCTGCCTGAAGGGACCAGGGAATTTTGGCTGTGTACCAGTTATCCCAGCCACATCCCTTGAAACTCTGTTTATTGTGCGTGCACACGAAATGCTTTGGGATAATGACAGTGTCTTGAAACTTAGACTGGAGAGAGTATTCACGTAGGTTGCCTTTTGCATTTGCGGAGAAAACCTGCTTATAGTTCTTAGTTCAGTCAAGTTAGTAGTATGCATCCTTTAAGGAAAATTCTTGAAGATATATACTTAAAGCTGTGTATGTTACTGTACTTTTATATGGGGAGAACTTTAGCAACACTGTAACACAATTTCAAATTCAGATTGTCCCTTAAGAGACTTTCGGTTCTGCTGCACTAACTTGGTTGTGAGCAGCCTTTTGCCTGTGAGAACCCAGGGCAAATGCATGAGAAACAGTGAGGGATAGTGAACACTAAGGCTTCAAGGAAAGAAGTGCAATCCTCTAGCTATGAAACTATTAAATAAATCTCTGTGGCATTTCCAGTAAGTGGACTTCCCTGTGCATTAAACTGGTTTGTAGGGATAGAGGTACATTTTATTGTCCACGTTTGCTTCCTTCCTTCTGCTGAGACAGTGGTGTACCTGTTATGATGGGAACATTTATTCAGTGAGACCGAAACCATCAATTCATTTTTGCAGAGGTCACCAAAAATCCATCAGGTGGTAATGACACTCAGTCACTACTGATGTGGGCTGGATCTGAGCCAGTGATCTAGAGAAAGGCAGTCAAACCCATTACCAATCCCCTGGAGCCATTGAGGCCCCCACTTCTTGCTCATCTTTCTGCTTCTACAGCTCTCATAGGTTAATCTTTCTTCTTCTATGTCTAATGTGATAATCTTTCTTTTCTTACATATCTGCTTTTGCCTTTCGTGACAGTATGGCTGACAAACATCCTCAGCATTTTTCCTTCTGATGCAGAAGGTATTAGTCAGTAGGTGTTACTTAAAGGGAGATTATAAAAAAGACAAAATGAAAGAAAGAACAAAGGGTAAACCTGCTAGACAAAGGGAACTTTTGATTCTAGACTTTCACACTAGACAGTAATCTAGTGCTTTGAAATGTGTATCTTCCAGTAAGAACATGCATACAAAGCCTTGCTGCCTACATAATGTGCCTGTGGTACAATGTAACTTTATTCAAAGTACCCCATAGCAGACAAGCAAAAATACTCACCTCAGCTACTAGCACCTTGATTTGTGCTTCTTGGGCTCTAGTGTTCTTGGCAGCAGTGTTGAAATGTCCTGAGACAACTGAGTGCTGAGGTAGTCCCACTAAAAAGCAACACTGTTTCAGCATCTCAGCCCTGCTGGGAACTGGGTTAACTCAGGTGCAGTGCTGTACTGGGATGCCTTGTGATGTTCCTGTTGGGTTGTTAAACTTTAAGACCTTGATGAAAATCTGTGCCTCTGTGGACCAGGTGATAAGAATTCACACTTGGGTTCCAAGCTGGATACCGGTGAAGATTTGCCTGGTCTGTGCTCATTTTGAGAGAGTAAAATCCAAGAAGTCTTCCTGGTTTTGTTTGTTTATTTATTTAATTGTTTGTCTTTAGTGCTGTACTGTATAAATGCACCCGAAGGAGTATTTTCTAAGAAGAGTTACAAAGGGCACTGTAACCTACTGAATGGCATAATCACAGAATGTTAGAGGTTTGAAACGACCTCCAGAGCTCATCGAGTCCAACACTCCTGCCAAAAGCAGGATCACTTAGGGTAGTCATCTTCATTCTGGAACAGGGCTTACAGCCTGAGAACAGTATGTTCCTGTTGGAGTGTACCTAGTTATGAAGAGAATATCCTGTGACAAATTAATAACATGCTGGAGCTGTGTGAATACTTTGGAAAGAGTATGTGTGCTGCAATGCTTTTCCTGGCAAATCAAAGTCTGTTTTTTATACACTGTGTCAACATATCAAACCCTTTGAATTAAATCTTATAAACCCCCTTTGTTACCTGAATTAAATCTTGCTGCATCACCTAGGAACAAAAGGGAAAATTTGCCCTTTATTGTGCAGTATTCCAATGAACATCTTCCTTTGTATCCTGTGCCGCTTTCCTCCCCTTCTTCCCTTCCAAATTAAAGAAAGCAGGGCTTACTGTTCCTATTTAACAGAAGTTGTTTTAAATTAACCTGGAGGCGTGGTTACTTCTGTAATCCAGTGCTTGTAAACATACGATCTTGCCAATAGAACGGGGTAGGGTATTTTAGGCTGATACGAAGCAGACTGATGCCAAGATTCTTTTTGTGGGAATAATTAAGCCTATTTTTCAATGTCACTGTATGCTCCTATGCAGCCTCAGTTATGAAATAGTCCCGAAAATTATCTTAAACCTTCTGGAAGGAAGTAAGTTGGGAGGGCTGAAAATTATATTGCAACAAACACAGCAAGGCTTCTTTCATTGTGTAAGCAGCCTGGTGTAGGAAATTTCATTTAATTTACACACGTGAAATCTGAAGTTACTATAAATGAATTGGTGCAAAGCTAATATTATTGCCCCTTCCCTTTTGCCTTTTATTGCATCTTGTATCTTTTCAGGAACAGTTTGCACTTATCTGTGGAGCTTTAAATATGGCCCAGGCAAATAAACATTTCATTTCAGTAAACAATCCCCTGGAATAGAATTTTACCTCAGGTAGTTTGTTTTTAATAACACACGCAGCCTCGTGGAGTTAGAGTCCTAAAGGAACTGTAAAATGAATTTCTGTCACAGCATCTGACTTCCTTTCTTTCTCAACCTTTTAATTGATGTGTTGGGTTCTCTGTAGTCACAGGTCAGCTTCTGTTTATTCAAAACAAAAACAAACAAGCAAGCAAAACAGTGGGGAGGAGTCAAGGGAGGAAATGCACATACGCTGAGTAGGTATTCAAATTCTAAGTTGAAAATTTGGGCTCCTAAGTGATGACACTTTTTTTTTTTTTTCTTTTTTTTTTTTCCCCTCCAGAGATAAACTGCTGACTTCTAAGACATGAATTTCAACTTGAATGTAGTGTGAAGATTACACACAAAATGATAGAGGTTTAGGGGCTGGAAGGGAACTCAAAAGATCATCCAGTCCAACCCCCTGCCAGAGCAGAATCACCTATACCAGATCACACAGGAATATGTCCAGGTGAGTTTTGAATATTTCCATGTTTTGAATATTCCATGTTTCTATGGAATTTGCTATGCCTCAGCTTCCACCCATTACCCCTTGTCATTGGGCATCACCGAGCAGAGCCTGGCTCCATCCTCTTGGGACTCACCCTTTACGACTTTATAAACATGAATGAGATGACCTCTCAATCTCCACCTCTCAGTCTTCTCCTCTCCAAGCTAAAGAGCCCCAGCTCACTCAGCCTCTCCTCTTAAGACTGGTGTTAGGAAGTAGTGTGAAAGGTTTTCCTGAAGAGGTAAGAATATACTCACATTAGGTTCTGCAGCAGAAAATTCCCCCACAGCTTGTGCTTTTTTGCATACATATTTTTGGAAAACACCCAGGCCTGCAGTTAGCTTTCTTGCAGAAACTTCAAATGTGAGATTTTTGTGAACGAAAGAGGGGAAAAAAAAAAATCAATCATCTGTGGATTCATACTGCTTGTATATAAGGATTAAGCTGATGCAGATTCACAGGCAAAAATCAATACAGATTTCAGAAATCTCTTCTGCTACCGATGGAACTGATCATGCAGTTCACAGACTTAATTATGTATCTTCTTTATGAGACAATAGCAATATCTCTTCACGTGGACATACAAGTTGAATTTAACCTTCACCCTGTACTATATTTTTTCCTTGCTGGGAAAATATAAGTAAAGTACTAATTATTATTTGCTTGATCAAGTAGTAATGCAAATGATAGGCTGTGGTATAATTTGTTCAAAATAATCTGGGGTGCATCTAGAAAGGTGTGTACAGCAGGTCTAGGGAGGTTCTTCTCCCTCTCTACTCTGCTTTGGTGAGGCCACACCTGGAATACTCTGTTCAGTTTTGGGCTCCCTAGTTCAAGAGAGACAGGAACCTTCTGGGAAAGAGTCTAGCAGAGTGCTACAAGCTTGACTGGGGAACTTGAGCACCTTTCCTACAAAGAGAGACTGAGAAACCTGGGGCTGTTTAGTCTGGAGAAGGGAAGACTGAGAGGAAATCTGATCAGTGGCTATCAGTATCTGAGAAGTGAGTGTCAAGTGGACAGGACCAGTTTCTTTTTGGTGGTCCACAACATTAAGGCAAGATCCAAAGGCTACAAACTGGAACACAGAAGGTTTCACCACATGAGGAGAAACTTCTTTACAGTGAGGATGATGGAGCACTGGAGTAGGCTGCCCTGAGAGGTTGTGGAGTCTCCTTCTCTGGAGACTTTCAAAACCTGCCTGGATGTGTTCCTGTGTGAACTCCTTTGGCAGGGAGGTTGGACTTGATCTCATGAAGTCCCTTCCAACATCTAGTATTCTATGATGATACTGTAAGGAACACACGAACTTCTCTCATTTCCTCTCTTCCAAAAGAACAAATATAAAGAGTATTTCCAGCCCAGTGTTGTCTACAGAAGTTGCAGCATTAGACAAAGGTTTGAGATAATTAGAATTGTTATCACTCAGATTTTATGCTTTTATGAAATAATATAGCAGAGCCTTGTAATTTGAGAGTAACAAATGTACCTTGAGAGGACTGAAGAACCTGTTTCTTTGGAAGGATTGTATGTTTCACGTGGAATCACCCACCTTATTCTGATAGTTATTTGAAATGAAGTGCAAAGACTAGTGGCTTTTTTGCTCATAGGCTGCAGAATGGTGCTCCAGGATGAAGGCACACAGGATGCAGAGGTGGTACCCACCCCAGTAAACACTGTTCACTATAGGGATATTGATGCTTGTAACAGAAGGGGCAGTCCTTGTGAATGCTTGCACTGCCTCATGCTTTGTTTTGAGACTGATCAGACCTGTTGGTATGTGGCAAATTTCTTTCCCCTTCATTCTTCCAGTTTCTGAGTGAGTAATCTGTCCTGAGTTCTCTGCATAATCTGTTGAATATCAAATAATAAGTCAAATTTCCACATTCCCAACTCTTTCAGCTCTTGTTCTTCTTCCTCTCATCTACTCACTATGATAGTAATTACTTTGCCTGTTTCTGCAATGGAATGTGATTCTGCATTAAAGTGAAACATTCCCTGTGGTCTTGAACAAGGAGGATATATTTTAATTCAATGTCTTTTGTGATATTCATGGAATAAGCCTGAGAGGATTTGTTGCCAGCTTTTCTGCTTTGATGTACCTGGAAAAGATACTTTAGTTAGTACTCTTTAAGGAACAAGTAAGGTTCCCAGAAAGCACATGTCAAAGAACCAGAATTTGCCACCTATTAATGGCATTTTTGGCTTGTGTGTGTTTTTTTTTTTTTTTCAAATGAAAAATGTATGTGAAAAGAGATGCTTGGGTTAATTCGATGTGTTACTAAGCTGGGGATGCAGCCATTCTTTGTTGCTCCTAGAATAATGCAGCATATGGCAGTTATTGGTGGATTAAAGGAAAAGACCCTCTTTCAATTCCAGCTGTGATCATGTGATTTAATTTTAATTTTTTTTTTTTTTTTTGGTGACTTGCAAAGGCTGATGAGAAATGGGTTTAGAATATGGGATTTGAATTTTATGACCTCGATATTCTCTCAAAAGGGAGCTTTAAATTGTCACGTCTTTATAGATTGTGTGACCATGCTGGAGCTATAATGTTAGTGGCAATTGGGCACAGCTGTTGTTGGTTAGGGTCATCTTCTGGAGGACACTCCACCATCTGACTGCAGAGCAGAGAAAAATATAATTTGTTAGGTGTTTAGAGTAGTTGAAATTCGCCAATTAGGCCTGAAAATGTCATTTTAAAATGTAATGTGTTTATAACATAGAATGTGCAAAAGATGTTTTAGCTCATGATTAAGAACTAAAATGAGGGGGGAAATCCTAGAGATGATGATAATTAAGCTCAGATGGAGGAAAACCATCTAGATGGAAGAACTTTAGTGCTCTACAGCCTTTTCAAAACTGTAGTTAGTCTTGTGTCGTGCCATGGAATGACTGAAGCAATCAGAGAGACATTTTGCTGCTCTGGAGAATTTTGTTCTTTCCAGTGTTATGCTGAAGTAATACAGGTGGGAGATTTACAAGGAAAATAAAATTAATGGATGGGAACTTCCGTGCATTTTCAAATATACTTGGTATTGTCTAAAAGGATAAACAAAATCTCTTGACCTCATGAATGCTTTCTTCCTACACTTTTCAAATATAATCATGAGACTTCTGTACTTGATTTTGGTTCTTTTCTTGCTGGCTTTTGCATAATGAATAGCTGAATTTTTTCTCTCTTTGCCACAATCAGATTTTCCTTGAATGAGGTCAGTAACAGAGTCTTTAAGGCAAAGCGTGTCTGGTCTGTTGCCTTTTATTTTTTTTTACCTTGCAAGCAGTATTCTCTCTTTTTAAACTTTCATTCTTGTGTATCCAATGCTTTTCTGTTGTTTTTTTGCATGTTTTTCTTCATTTTCACTGTTACTGGTTCCTCTTCTTCTCTGTCCCTTCAGAGGCATCTTCTCTTTTGCTGTTACATGCCCCATGGAGGTTAGAACAAAAGGTCTATGTGGTATTTAAAAAAAAAATATTAGCCCCAAAGAGGGAATCTGCTTGATTGCCCTAAGTAGTATTTTAAGGGATATCTGTGCAATTCAGTAACTTGAAGAGGAAATTTTCCACCTGTATTGGAAAGTGATGAGATGACACTCAAGGATTCTTATGAATAATAATTTACATTTGGGAGTGATTTAAACTCCAGCAACATTAAAAAGAAAAAAACAACTTTATTCTGGATTGATATGAAAGAATCAATGAGTAGGACAGCAAATATTTAATGAGCTTACTGGAGATCTGCAGTGCTAGGACCTCTTCCCAATAATTTAAAATGCATTTCATGTTGCTTTTCCAGGGCTTAGGAGGACTTATACCTGAAACCAAGAACCTTTTCCATGCTTGTTTCTCAATAGTCAGCATCTCCTTACTATGGTTGTAATGCCATCTATTTGGACTCTGTATGAATTAACAAACCAAAACAGAAGCAAAACTCATATTTTGATTCTAAATGCCTCAGTGGTGCTCTAGGACTATGGGCTTTCTTGTTTAGAATTCAAAGTAGGGTGTGGTTGGTAATTATGGTAGAACATTTTCCTCTCTAGTAGTTCCTCCTGTAGTGAATGGAGTCCCTGCTACAGTTTATGCTGGCTGCCAAAGGATGTGAAAACTGTGTGGACTCTTGTTCACAGGAGAGTTTCCCATGTTTAATTATTTTTGAACTGTTTTACACTCTCCACCCCCCTTTTTCTGATTTGGGCATGCTTTTATGAAGGGTAGTAATGTAGTACATCAACTTTTACTTAAGAAATGCCAAAATTCCTAGAATAGCTTTCTTTGAAGAGCTGGGGCTTGGAGAAGAAATGCAAAGCTAACAGGAAACTGAAATTCTTAAAATGGGCAAGATGTGATAGCTTCCATCTCAGACCCTTCTATGGTTTTGTACATTCAGGGAGAAGAAATGTAGCAAGTAACAGAAGTATATACTAGTGCAAATGCTGAAACACTGCATTGCCTTCCAGTGGTTGTATTGCTTGGCTACTCTGCACTTAAATAAGCAGATGAAAAAATTAAATTATTTTGTGTTTTGTTTGAATCTTATGGGCTTCTGAAGGTCTGAACACTACAATGTTATGTAGTCAAAGTAACTCAGAGAAAATATTGGTTTGGGATTCCTGTAGAAAATTAAGCTACTTATTTGCAATTTTGTATATTACATTTTTAACATGTTCATCTCCTACGTTTTTCTATACAGAACATTTTCCAGATAAAGATTGTAAAAATCTACCAGAAACATGTTTGTATGTGCAAACATCCATGCTTAGTCATAACTGTCTAGAAAGCCCCTGTGTTTAATGTCTTCTCATCATGCCATTTGAGGCAGCTGTTTGGTGCTAATCTTTTGCAGTTACAATCTTTTACAATGAGATGGATGTTCACTTTCAGGAGGGGTGGATGTCAAGTGGATGGGACCAATCTCTTTTTGCCGGTCACCAGCAATAAGGCAAGGAGTAGTGGTTGAAAACTCAAACATAGAAGGTTTCACCTCAACATGAGGAGAAACTTCTTTACAGGGAGGGTGACAGAGCACTTGTGAAGGTTTGGGAGTTCCCCGCCCCCCCCCNTTACGTGCAAGGTAAATTAGGAGGATCGGCCAAGGGGGTTAGAAGAAAAGTGGTTAGTGAGGATTAATCAGCAGAGGAGCCAGAGCCCAGAAGCTGCTAGATCCCACCAGCAGCTCCTGTTCCAGCGAGCGACAGAGAGAGACTCACTTATCTATTGTTTTGGTTAGTGTTCCCAAACAATTCTCCAGCAAGCGTATGAGTGAAGTAGACATCATGATGTTTTCCTTTCACAGCCTATAGTGTGATTTTCTCCATTAAAATATTCTAATTAGCCTCAAACCAGCACAGCACTGAGACAGGCTGTCCAGAGAGGTTGTGGAGTCTGCTTCTCTGGAGACTTTCAAAGGCTGCCTGAATGTGTTCCTGAACAAACTACTCTGGGTAATCCTCCCTTGGCAGGGAGGTTGGACTCAGTCTCTGAAGTTCCCTTCCAACATCTGAAGTTCTGTGTTTCTGTGATTCTGTGAAAATGCACAAACTCGAGTAAAATGGCTGTGAGAAAGCAGTTTGTGTCACTTTGGACAGGCCTCAGTGTTTTTAAGGAAAGAAAGCAGCTACCATTGTGCACTTTGCTTTTATCTCCTCAGTAATTTCTAATAGCTATTAATTTCCTTGCTAAATGCACTAAATTAGTGCATTTCAGCCTGGAGGAGAGGAGACAAGGGCAGACCTTATTGCTCTCAACAACTACCTGAAGGGAGGTTGTAGCCAGGTGGGGCTGATCTCTTCTCCCAGGCACCCAGTGACAGAACAAGAGGACAGTCTCAAGCTGTGCCAGGGCAGGTATAGGCTGGATGTTAGGAAGAAGTTCCCCACAGAAAGAGTGATTGGCCATTGGAATGGGCTACCTGGGGAGGTGGTGGAGTCCCTGTCACTGGAGGTGTTTAAAAGGAGACTGGATGAGGCACTTAGTGCCATGGTTTATTGAATCAGAAGGTATTAGGTGATAGGTTGGACTTGATGATCTCAAAGGTCTCTTCCAACCTGTCTAATTCTGTGATTCTGCAAAGTATTTTCTCTTACCCCTTCATGCTAATAAGGAGAACCTAGTATATACTCATGCAGAATATCTTAAATTATGCTATTATTGACCCTCCTCCTTTCCTTCTCAGTACGATCCTATTAGCTTGTGCTTTAAACTCCTGTCGTACCTATTTAAATAATACTGAAATGTTGTTTGCTGGCTCTATCAGATAAAACTGCTTGTGGTTATAGCTCTGTACCTCAGGAAAGTGAAAGAAGTACAGCTGAGTGTATAACAATACAATACTGGTCTCGTTTGTGAGATGCCAGGCTGCTCATGTTGCTTGTTGGTGGGGAAATACATCATGTATAACTGTAGGCATTGCTGTGTCTGCTGGAGAGCTGGGCTCAGAAAGAGCATAGGAGGTTTTTGAAACAGGCAATAGCTGACTAAGTTGGACTGAGAGCTGGTTTCTTATTATTGAATGAGAACTTGTAGGCAGCACATGTTTAGGTTTTGAGGGATTGCAAAAGTGAAGACATTATTTACATTCCAAGAGAAGCTCAATCTAGATCAAAATTGTCTTCTACTACCCACTGTTCCCCTCTGCAGTGCCATTCCCTTGCCTACCATGATGAATCTGGAAGTCTGACTATGTTCTGACTGTTACCTTTGAGTAGAATCATAATTGTTTCAGTCGGAAAAGACATCTAAGGTCATTGAGTCCAACCATCAACATAACACCACCATGCTATTAAATCATCTCCTGAAATGCCACGTCTAGATGTTTTATGAACATCTCCAGGGTCAGTAACTCTACCACCTCCATGGGTAGCCTGTTCCAATGCCTGAACACTTTTGGGAAAGAAATATTTCCTAATATCCAGTCTAAACCTCCCCTGATGCAACTTACAAGACCATTTCCTCTTGTCCTGTTGCTAGTTACTTGGGAGAAGAGACCAATGCCCACATCACTACCACCTTCTTTCAGCCTCCTCTTCTCAAGACTGAACAACCACGGCTCCCTCAGTGGCTTCACACAAAAGTTGTTCTTCAGGCCTTTCACCAGCTTTGTTGCCCTTCTCTGGACACGCTCCAGCAACGCAATGACCTTCTTGTAGTGAGTGGCCCAAAACTGAACACAGTACTTGGGGTGTGACATCTCCAGTGTTGAGTACAGGGGCATGATTACTTCCCTACTACTCTGGGCTGTACTGTTCCTGATACTGACCAGGATGCTGTTGGCTGCCTTGGCCACATGGGCTATGTGCAGTAGCTCTCATATGACACCACCTACAGTCAGTGCTTTGACTCTGGTCCTGCACCTCCTCTAGTAATAGCTTGCTTGATCCTGTTTCTTTAGTACAGGGACTGGAAACAGGAACACATGTTCAACCTCCTTGCTTATGATGCAATATGGAAAGGGGGATGTTATTCTGTAAAAATAATAAAGGGTAAAGAAATCTGTTCTCCCCAAAAACAAACAAAACCTTGTTGAAAGAAAGAAAAGACGTTTGTGGGGATAAGAGACAAGGAGACAGCAAACAGGTAGACAAGCAGCTCTGCCAGCAGGAACTCGGTGAAGAGAGGGGCATGGTGGCACCTATCTGCCCAGAGAGGAGTTGAATGCAACTGCATAAGGGCTTCCACTTCTGGACAGTTTTGTCTATAATTACTAATACTTATGGTGTGATCAAGAGCTGCATGTATTGAGATGAAGCATTATTCCTTGCTTAATGATTTTGGCTCTAGCCTGATGACAGAGGAGTGTCTGACCAGAGGAGGTAGTGGAGATCAGAGCCTAACCCTATGCCATTCAGTCAGCACGTGTGAGGCAGGGAGTTCATTTTGCTGAGCATATGGAGTATAGGATGACCTAGAGCAGCCATCTAGACAGTTGCCTCATTGATACTTTATATTCTAAAGTTAATTTACTGTTGAAGTCCTGTTAAAAAAAAACAAAACAAAACAAAACCCCATGCAAAATGCTAATGTATGGATTTGTATTGTGGGGTGAAAGGCAGCATACCAGTAAAGTGAGTCCTGTCGCCTCTTGCTGGCTAGCAAAGGTCTCTATTTTGTGTAGCAGCCACCTGAATGTTGATAAAAAGGAAGCATTAAAAAAAAATAATTAAGGAGTAGTTTGTTAAAATATCACTGAAAGAATTGTTAAATTTGCTTAAGACCATTTCATTAAGTGTTCTATATCATTTGGAATTAGCTGATACTACCTAGGGTTTGCAGTATTGTAAACACAAATAATTTTGGATACTACTGTAGCTCCTTCTGAGCTTGGATTCAAAGTGTATGAGGCACATAGTACCTCCTGGAAACATTCATGCTTTGCAGTAGACATTTCTCTCTTACATTTACTCAAATGGAAGTGGATATAATGTTTTCTTCTCAAATTTTTGGTCTGACTCCTGTGACTCTGACTCCAGTAAGTAATGCCAGTAACATGGGTAGATGGATCTGACAGGGTTGAGAACTAACAGCATGTCAGACGCTTTTCTCCAATGAAGGCTATAGATCAGAGCTAGGAATCTGCTGGAGCCGGAGAGGGTGACAGGGGAATAACATCCCTTTCTCTTCCATCGACAGGGGTAATAACTCCTGACTCTCTAGGGACAGATTGTAAAAGCCAATAGCCAGAAGCTGTGAAGCAGGGAGGGTAGAAGAATTGAAAATTAAAGAGGGAGTGAAAATTTTGTGTAAGGATTTAGTGAGATGTTGGAATAAACCATCAAGTGTCATTCTTTTAATTGCCTTGTTGGTAGACAAGGTTCTTGCAATATTAGTTTTTATTACTTTATAAAGTTAAAATGTTAGTAAAATACTAGTTTAAATTATTAAGATATACTCTGCATATTTTTATGTGTAGCTAAGGTGTCATATATTCTGTACTAACCATTGTCATTGCAAGTGTGTGGAAAAAACATTTTGCAGGTATTGCTTTAAAAATCTTTTAATAGTAAAAAAAAAAAAGTAATATTATTACTGTATATAGACATATACAGCCTGATGATGCTGTACACTGTATACAAATCAGATCATGAATACAAGTTGCTCTGTGATTTATAGTTGGTATCTCCTGTCATGTAAAATTGCACATTGTTGAATCTTCCGTAGGTCACAAGCATCTAAACTTTGACTGTGTTTCTGTCTAGAAGGAATGTTCCAGTACTACTAGATTTTGCTAATGTTATGATACCTATGTTATGCCATCAGTCTTTCACGCATCTCTTTGGGGAGCAGTAGCTTTTAGCAGTTTTATGACAAGCACTTAAAGATGCAAAACCATAATGAAAAGGCATAGCTCCCTGATTTTTAAGAAATAGAAAGGCTTTTTTTTTTTTTTATGAGTTCTTCTTGCTTAGTTTTTAAACTGTGACTGGTGTTTAGTTAAATCTTTTACAGACTCAGTTCACTGAAGGTGACAGAAGTACTCACTTGAGCTCAATGAAAAGTAGACATGACAGTAAATTTTTCAGTCAGAGACAGGAGATCTTGTTATAGGAGTCAGTATGGGGGTCAGGGCAGAGCCTGTTGATGATTGAGGAAAAGAGAAGTAAATTCATTCTGCTTCAGGCACTTTGTCAAGTGCCAGTAGCTTACCATTGAGAACTAGTCACCCGTTCTAGTCTTACGGCCCTAGAGGTCACTCATTTGATATAAATCATAGCTCTGCATAGGCTCAGCAACCTATTGCCATTTGAGATGAAATAAAAAGAGAGGAATGCTTCATTCTGAATTGAAATGACTGAGAATATCCCACCACATGTTGCTGTTTAATGCAATATGTGGCTAGATATTGATCTCTAAAATCAAGTCATTAAAATGTGCAGTTTTTGTTTATTGGAATGAAGCAATTAAATGGTTCAGTTATGCCAGACCTTACCTTTTCTGATGAAAACTATTGATTTCTTGCCACAGCTTTATAAGCGACAATGTTTTTGATTACTCTTGACAAACCTCCTTGGAGTGTTAATTAAAATTGTACCAGATGAGCAGGTGTGGGAGATCATTAGATCGCCCGGATCACACACTACACTTCATATTCTGCAGACTTGCATAATGAATAGGGCACAAGAGGGGAAAAACAATATCTTCATCAGCAGAATTAGCATCTTCTCTCTCTTTTCTTTTTTAACTAGGTGACATTACATTTTACAGTGCTTCCATTTGTCAGCTATTGAATGACTTCTGCTGCATCCTGTTTAATTCAGTTTCTTTGGAAATATTTCATTGCTACACGAATGCAAAAAATGAAGTGCTTGGCTAGTTTGTGAAGTTGTGATACCCACTGTATTCTTTCAAAAAACAAAGCATAAACTTTAGGCTTTTTCCTAGAGATGACATTTTAATAAAGTCTGGATTTTCCCTATCCTTAACTACGTGATGGTATAGAATAGCATGACAATGACTGATTAGATTGGTTTTGAAAGAGCAAATTATTTCAGGATTTATTAATTTACAACAGATTTCTTGTCTGATGCAATACTAAGAAGTTGATAATGTTGTGCCAAGACAATCATGGTGTATTGCATTTGTTGCACAGTAAAAGGATGGAGTGTGCTACTGATTATGAAGCCTGCTGTGATAGGCAGCTCAGGTGGCTAGATAATGTGAGGGCAAAAAAAAAAAATAGTTAAGACAACTAAGAAAATTAAAGATGCATTGTAATTAAAGATTGGATGTGTGTTTGAAACAACAGAGAGGAATGTGCAAAACATCTGATCACAAGCGATTCAGGCTAAATAAATAGCTTCAATTCCATTAACATTACAATTGAAGACCTAGTCAGTTGTCAGCTATCTGAAAGCTTGTGTGATGTGCTTGTAGCTCAGCCTGAAATATTACTGAACTGACACTGTAGGTCTTAATTAAACAAAAAAGCAACAAAATAAAGTTGCTGGATTTTTTTGTATACGTGAAAGAAAGTGACTTCAAATAGTAATTGGGACAAGGTAGTGCTTGAACATTAGCAGCATTGAAACTGGTATTGAACAGAGTAAAAGCCAGACATGCCTTTTGACTAAGTTGCCTTTTCTCTGCCTATTTATCTTTCTGGAAATGAGATAAAACTTACTGTGTGCGGCTTTCAGTTCAGTGGTATTGCATCATTTATTTAATGTTTATAAACTGATTTGGAATCCTAGCACAAATGTAAATTCAAATCACAAATCTGATGTGCATTCCTTAATGCTTAACTGGCTGTGCATTGTGCTTTCCAGAAAGTCTCCAAAGTGGAAGCAATGGTGAAAAGAGGCAATCTTGTGTTAACTGTTCTGAGCGCAGTAGTGTAAAAGCTAGCACATTACAGTGATAGGAGAGAAGGTTTAGAAGTTACCTACACATTGAAAATGTAGATGTATTATTGTCTTCCAGCAGAAATCCACCTGAGTAACTTGAGGTGTCCCACTGATTTAAGTGAACAATATAAATGAACTTGTGGTCTATATTTCAATGTTGGGATCTGATTGTGTTCATTGAGATTGAACACAGAATGTGTTGATCACCTTTATTTTTTGATCTGATTCTGTAAGATGAGGACATTTTTTAAGGTAAAGCATTCTCTAAACCAATGAATTGGCTACTTGCTGACTTCACTCAGAGACATTGCTGCTTCTCATTTGAAAAAGATGACACTCATTCAAATGCATGTAATTTGCAGGAAAATTTTCTGTCGTCTTCAAATATAATTTGGAGGTTTTCTCTGCAATCTTTTTAAGAAGATGGTATTTCTATTCCTGGACTGTAATTTCTTTTGGGTTTGACTGAAAAAAAGGAGAGAGAAGGTTATTTCCAAACAGTGACTGAAATTGCAATGTACATAAATATTTGCTCAGTAGCTTCAGCGTGGATTAAACAAGACTGACTCTTGCAGGGTACTTTAATGTGGATACCTCTGTAACTGCCAGTATCACCTGGTCCCTTTTGCAGTAGCCTTCATGAGAGGCTGATAAACAAAGTGGAATGGAAACTTACTGTATGTTGTCAGCCCATGTCAGAGCTGAGGTACAATGTGAGAAAGCTTGGAGTGTTGCTGCCTTTGTGCTGCCTTTACGGCAGATAAATAGGTTACTGCAACAGCTTACTAGAGTCAAACTTGTAAGACTAAACTTTGCAGCAAAAACCTAGTGACAAAAGAAAAAAAATATTAAATAGTCTAACAGTTATCTAAAATCTAACTGGAAGAAAAGGAAGATCATATGCTGTGAGCATCTAGGGTGTATTTTCCCATGTTTTTCAATACTTTTGTTCCTGTTGATTTGACATGTAAAAAAAGAGATGAATCATATTAAAATTACAGACCAGTCAGCCTCACCTCTGTGCCTGGCAAGATCATGGAGCAGATCCTGCTGAAAGTCCTGCTAAGGCAAATGGAAAACAAAGCAGAGGTGATTGGTGGGAACCAGCATGGCTTCACCAAGGGCAGATCTTGCCTGACAAATTTAGTGGCTTTCTATGATGAAGTCACAGCGACAGTGGACAAGGGAAAGGCAGCTGATGTCATCTACCTGGACCTGAGTAAAGCATTTGACTCTGTCCCACATGACATCCTGGTCACCAAACTGGAAAAGCATGGACTTGATGGATGGACCACTCGCTGGATAAGGAATTGGCTGAATGGTCGAACCCAGAGAGTGGTGATCAAGGGCACAATGTCCACCTGGAGACCAGTGACAAGTGGTGTCCCTCAGGGGTCAGTGCTGGGACCAGTGCT
>VWZE01008555.1:207395-220168 GCA_013396675.1 Eubucco bourcierii
CCCCGAATCCTTAACCTTTCCATTCTTTCAGTGTATTTTTAAATTATTGCAAAAATTCCCCTTCCTTCTCCTGTGGCCAGCAGGAAGCCAGCAGGATACCAATACTGCTTACTCACGGAAATTAAAACCAAAACAATAGGTAAGAAAAATAAAGAAACAGAACAAACACGAGACATTACCCTCTCTGTTAAGGCTTAGTGTGTTGTACATTGGTTATTCAATATACTGGAGATTAAAAGGTTGTAACTCCTCCTTGGGAGTTTCTGCAGAACTTGGCTCCTTGTTATTTCAGTTTCTACAGCTGAAATACGGTGTTAAACTGCTGACCTTGTCTGTGTGTCCATAAGATGGGTAAAAAAGCATTAAGCCAGCAGCAGTAGCCTTGCAGCCCAGAGTTCATATTCAGAGTGTGATAGTTTATAGGAAAATGTGATCTCTGTAATTTTTTTTTTTTCCTTATACTCCTGCAGATATTGGCATTGATGTGACTCACTAGGCAGGCACAGGTGATGTCAGATTGTCTGGACATGTGTTCACAATTCTATTTATTAATGAAGATCAACATAAGACAAAAAGATGTAAGAAAAAAACAAACAAACAACAACAAGAGGTTCCAGGTAACTACAGACCATCCAGCCTTACCTCCATCCCTGGAAAAAAGATGGACCAGCTCATTCTGGAGGTTATCGCTCCGCACTTGGAAGAGAAGATTATCAGGAGTAGTCAGTGTGAATTTACCAAGAGCAAATCTGCTCTTGTCAGACCCCATCCGGAGCACTGTGTGCAGTTCTGGAGCCCTCAGCACAGGAAGGACATGGAAGTGTTGGAGCGGGTCCAGAGGAGGGCCACAAAGATGATCAGAGGGCTGGAGCAGCTCTCCTATGAGGACAGGCTGAGAGAGTTGGGGCTCTTCAAACTGGAGAAGAGAAGGCTTCGAGGGGACCTGATAGTAGCCTTCCAGTATCTGAAGGGGGCCTACAGGAAGGCTGGGGAGGGATTATTTACAAGGTCTTGCAATGACAGGACAAGGGGCAATGGGTTTAAACTGGCAGAGAGGAGATATAGACTAGATGTTAGGAGGAAGTTCTTTCCAGTGAGGGTGGTCAGGCACTGGAACAGGTTGCCCAGGGAGGTTGTGGCTGCTCCCTTCCTGGAGATGTTCAAGGCCAGGTTGGACAAGGCCTTGAGTAACCTGTACTAGTGGGAGGTGTCCCTGCCTATGGCAGGGGATTGGAACTAGGTGATCCTTGAGGTCGCTTTCAACCTTACCATTCTATGATTCTATGATTTGTCATATCCTCAACATGTGAAGTCTCTGTCATGCTCCTGTTGCCTTTCCTGAAGTATTTGGGCTGTCCTGTGCTTCTGCTCCGAAGCCAGAACCTCAGTGTGTGCCTGGGGAGTGCTTTCCTTTGAGTACATCAGTCCAGTCAAGGGCACCAAAACCTCCTTCATAGTTTTGAACATCATATTTCAGGTAATGAGATTTACAGAATTGCATGGCTCTCCTTGTTTATGATTTAATTTTGTTTACAGGTAACTTGCACATAACTGCAAAAGATCTCAGAAAAATACTTGAATCACTTCCCCCAGAAGAGGAAACCTCAAGTTTACAAGCAAGTAAAGAGTTTCAGATTTTGCCCATTTTCCTCTGAAATAGTTGACTAATGTGATGTGAATGCATTCAAATCAGATGAGACTCCAGCTGGGCTACAGTTTTTAACCAAGTCTGGGGCACAACTGTCTAATTAAAGTTCCCTGAGCTGACTGAAGTACAAGTTAGACAATGTTTAAAAACTGGCAGAGTAAAATGCAGAATCAGTGGTACATCAGTTGCAGATGTCCTCTGGGCTTACAACACAGAAAACACTCTGCAGAGAGCCTTTGGAGGTTGTCCCCAGGCTGCATTCCCTCTTCTGTGCCAGTCTGGGAGCTCTGACCAGGGGAAGTGGAGGAAACCTCTTGTGGCACATCACTGCTATTGTGCTCATGGCTGCAGGCCAGAGTCACAGGCTTAAGACTGGCCAGATTGGTCTGAAAAGTTGTCCCTCAGGATATGAATTTTTCATGAGCACAGTAAAACCTTTTTATGGCTTGACTTTGTTCCCTGAGCTTTCAGACTGCAGAGGAACAGGATGTTTATTGTATATATGTTGGCTGTTCCCACTGAAGAGGAGATGCCTCTAGGGAGGACACAACTCCCTTCTGGAGGCTGTGCAACTGTGCCTTGCAATGGTGTCATGTAGACACAGGTCCTGAGGACTTGGAGCAGGAATGGGGTCTACGCTTGTCAAGCCTGTGCCTGGCTGTCTTTATTTCCCTTTTCAGCAGCAGGAGGAATATTCTTTCATCCCATGTTTAGTACTTACTTTTTCCCAGTGCTGGCAGGTGTCTTGCCTGGTTTTACTCTCCACACTGAACTCCAGATCCCTGGGCCACTCTGCTCAGATGAAGGGAACAGCACAAACATTTGAAAGCTGGCCTTGGTGTCTGACTAAAGGAGCAAATCACCGCAGGATAGTTTCATTCTCTTTGCATCCTTTAGCTTGATTATCTCCTTTGTGAAAAAAAAACAAAACCAACCAACCAACCAAAACCCCATGCCAAAACCCAGCACTCCAGAGCATTTTCACTTCTACCTTTAAAAACTTATACTGCTGGTGGTGGGCTCTGGGTTAGGAACAGCGTGATTAAGATGAGGATTTAATTAAATTCCAGTCTTACTTGTCATGTGATAGTGATTCCATACAGCTTTCCAGGAGAGTGTGTGTTTGTTTCTCTCAAATACACTAAGAATGGATTTTAAGTCAAGTAAGTTGCCTTATTTAATCCTCAGGTCAGCATTATCAGATGATGTTTCAAATACAGGATATGGTCAAAATCTTCTTATTGTTAGCTGATGTTTTTGTGTAGATGACTTCATGAAAAGGTGTAAAATTTTCTTTTGAACTGTATTTTGAAGCACAAAATACAGTTGTTTGAAACACTAATAAACTGTGGCCACAGGTTTTGTGGCATGGCCCAGCATCCACGACTGCACTGGAACAGGTTGCCTCCCTGGAGGTGTTGAAGGCCAGATTGGATGAGGCCTTGAGTAACCTGTACTAGTGGGAGGTGTCCCTGTCTATGGGGGGAACTAGATGATCCTTGAGGTTCCTTCCAACCTTACCATTCTATGATTCTATTATCCTGTTAAAGGTAACCTAGAAAGCCAACCTAGAAAAATGAACTTCGTGCTTTCTTGCTAGCTGGACAGCATGAGGAGGGTAGAATTCAGTGCATAAATCTAAAATCCTCTGGAAAACATTCGTCATAGCTCCAGTAAAGTCCTCTAGCTAGTTTGGTGTTTGCTGTTGACACCAAAGACACCTGAATATTCCTTAATGTCCTGAAGCGTCCCAGAGGGTCACCAGTAAGAATGGCACATTTCCTGGTACAGCACACAGTTTCAAAAGACTCCTCTCTTCTATCACCTTCCCTGCTGTCCTGTAGGTGAGAAACCAGACAATTCTCTATTTGCTTTATGCCCTGCCTGCATGCAGTGCCTGTGCCCCATAGTGATGCACTCAAAGTATCGAGTACAAACCCAGCACTGGCCAGAGAATGCTGCAGCAGCTATAAATTCCCTCTTCTCCAGAGGTTATTTTCACACTCGCCCTCGCTGTGAAGAACTTATTTCTGTGCTTGGGTTAATGTTTAGGTTTTCCTTGTAGGTCATCTTTTATTCTAAAAGCCACACTGAAATCCTCCTGTTTGCATGTTAGATGTTTGGGCTCTGTATATTGTGCAATATCTTTTTAAGGGAGGGAATTCTTTTTAAAATTATAGTTCTTCAAGTGAAATGGTTATTTTCTCTATAACCTTTCCTGCCAATACCTTCAGAAAGACAGTCCAGCACTGGTTTAGGTACTGGTATTTTATATTTAGGGTCTTATATTTAAGCACAATTCTGTGTAATTTTAGTTTATCCAACATGTACGTCAGACTGTACATATTTGACCAGTATCTGTTGCTACTAAGACATTGTAATTTGTTAGGACCTCAGTATCTGACCTACTCTACATTTCCTTCATGCAGGTGTGTCTTGGTGATATTTCTATTGGTGTTTATTCTCAGGGAGTTTGTGTTAAGTCCTGGAGCTGGTTAGTAGATTTCAGAAGTCATCACCCTGGAGACAGTGATACTTCAGATGGCTCACCAAGCAAAAAGCATGTTCTGAGCTGGGCCTGGACCCAGGAAAGGGATATGGAGGATGGGACTCTGTTGCCCACTGGTGGGTGGAGAGTGCACATCTTGGCTACTGTCTCCACTCTGGCTTTGCTCTCAGATGTAGCTGGAAGGGCAGGACTCCATGGATCACCTAGTCCTGTGGTGCTTGAATACTGAGGACTAAGCCGCTGAACAAGGTAGGAGATGAACATAGTTTATATTCCATTTCTGTTCTGCACTCCCCAAATTACCCTGTAGCTTTCCCCAGAGTCACTTAGGTTGACTAGGTTTTGTTCCTCCCACTTCTCATACTTCACCTAGGTGAAGTATTTTGGGGACCTACAGGGACAAGGGACTGCATATATGCAAAGAACTGCCTTTATTATTTTTTTCCTTTCTGTTTTCCCAGGTCTGTTACACAACAGTTGATTTTATACTAAGCAAAGATATTTTTATGGGGCCTTTCCCACCCTTTGAAAATTTAGCTACATTTTCTCATGAATCTCTTACTCTTCTATTGTGTGGGTGTTGCTTTTTTCTCCTCTGTAAAGACTTGTAATTTTCAAATGTGTGTGAGTAGCATTTATCATCCTCTCCAGTAATGTTATGACTACCTATGTTTTATATTTCTGAAGGACTCAGAGCTCTGGGAAAACACAAAGTGCTGTGTACCAAAGAAATAGAAGAATATTAATGTATTCAAATAAAGGGACATACAAATTGAATCCAGACTCACATTTGCCTGCAAATTATTAGAGTGTATATAAGTGTAACTTAATAGAGAGAAATTTGAGCATAGCTTAGTGATGATGTACTTTATCCTGTATGCAAACAACAAGAAAACTTTTTTCTTCAGAAATAAAATTGATGTATCAGGCAGGGAAAATAGTGTCTCTTACAGGCAATATTAGACCATTTAAAAATATTAATGTAGGGAACCTTAGAGATAAGGCCAGGAAAAAAATGACTTTGATAGAATTGGCTAATTTACCTGTAAATGGGTTTCTTTATAGAGGTTAAGTGTTTGTGTCTTCAGGCAGACCCATCCAAGTGATGCGCTCTGAACTGGGGATGCAATTAACTCTGAACATTCATGAAACTGTAAACATCGATTTCTCTTGGGGGCCTCTGTTTGGCCTCTCCTTGTCTCCTGTTTCTCTTCTCTATCCTCCCTACCTTGTCCCTCTTGTTTCCCCTCCACCCATTCTAGTTCTCACTTGCCTTGGATTGTTTCAGATCTACTTACCTGCCCATGGAGGTGGATCCCAATGCTAGTGCATGGCACTGGCTTCAACAAGACTGTCTGAAAGTGAAGGCACTCCAGGAGCACCAAGCTGCGGATTGCCAGCATGGACAACATTGGGCTCTTACTATTGTCACACTGGCTTTGTGACCCTGTGTAAATTCTACCGCCCTGAGCAAGGATAAGGACACACAGAGAGGCTGCAAAAGATCCCAGCACCATCAGCAACCACCACACAGACTACAGGAAGGACTAGGGAGCTGCTGAGCTGCAGTGACCTGATGGCAGCAGCCTCTTGATGGCAAGAGCTACAGGAACAGAGAGGAGGAGGGCAAAAAGAACCTGGAGTTTATAGGAAGCAGTAAGTATGTAGACATAAACCACATCTTCTCTGGTGGGAAAAACTTGCTGCCTTGGACATGCTATAGTGTTGAGTTGGCAGGGGAAATGTGTCTGAGGAGGGGGGTTCTAGGCTGAGCCGTGGGGGTGCTCATGGGCACTCCAGCCAAGTGCTATAAAATGAAATGTATTCTTGTTTCCTGTCTGGAAAGAGCTGAGCCCTTAGGAAATGGGCAATTCTTTGAGTGTAGAGGGCTTGTGTCTAAGCTGTCTTCTCTGGTGCCAGAAAAGGAGGAGCCCAGAAAGCGTGGGGCTGAGCAAAGGGAATGCAGCTTTGTCTAGGTTCCTGTTGTGTCCTGCAGTAATTGAAACACCTGCAGAATTGTGTTTGAAGTGCTTTAAGTCAAATTAATGAATATTTTATGAATAAATAACAGGAGGAAAGATTTACATCGTGGCTGTAAGAATAACTTTTTATTAAGTTTTAAACTTTCACCATTGTATGTCAGGCTCTGTAATCCCAAAGAACAACCAAATGGCTTTCATTAAATTTTATTTTTCTTTTAGCATGCACTTTCCACAGTCAGTTGTTTGTCAGGGTGTGGGGCACTAGTCCCTGAAGTGGAGAGCACCTTTCCTTGTTCAGCCCCTGTGCGGGATTCTCCTCTGCCACCAGTCTTTGAGCCTGGGAAACCAGTGCTTTGAGGCTTCTCTATCCCCACCTGTGAGAGTCTTCATGCCTCACAAAGCCCAGCAGGAGAGAGAGAGTGAGAGAGAAAATAGAGGCAAGCAAATATTTAAATACCTGAAAGCTAGTAAGACCTTATTTGAAAGAGGGAGCTTCACTATATCTGGTGCTTCTTGGAGTTCCCTATCCATGCTCTAGTTTCTCCTTTAGCTTATGTTTAGAGGAATGAGACCACCAGAAAATCACAGGTCTGAATTTTTCCGTTGTTGATGTTGTTTGGGTTTCATTTTTATGAAAGATTTTTGAGAAAGGCACTTTTCTCCTCATTTTCTTTATTTTTATTTGTGAGGATTTTTTTCTTTTCTTTCTGTTGTTGTTTGTTTTACATGGAGGTTTTTTTTGGTTGGTTGGTTGTTTTCTTTTGAAGTTGTCTGTTTCCTCCTTTGTTTCCATATGATAATTTTGTTTTCTCCTTTCTGTCTTTATTTTACTCCAGGTACTTTAATTTTTTTTATCTTGTTATATTTCACTGTGAACGTTCCGGTTCTGACCTTTGAACTTTTGCAAAATACTCCTTTGCAAATCATGGATGCCTGTGTAATCTGATTCACTTTGTAGACATAGAGAGTCATTGGTCAGGCTGGTTTTAGTGTGGTTTTGGCAATCATGCAAGAAAACACCTACAGGACACCTACATATTCTGTGTGAAGAGTAGAATTCAATTCTTCCACATCAGAGAAATTAAAGATGATTAAAGGTGATTTATGCATGCAGACATAACCTGTATTGCTGATGTTCTGTGTGCACTAAGGTGTTGTAGCATCAGGGAAAGATATCTGGTAGAAATCATCAGTTAAAGCTTTTCTTACAGACATGGGAACAGGGTGAAAGTCCTTTCTTTTAAAGGCAGTTTTCTCACTCCTGTCTTTCTGCAAATGACCTGTCTAAGTAATTTAGAATGTGCCAGTGAGCTGTATGTTGTGTTGCTGTCATGAAATAGGTAAATAAAAGAGTAAGTTTTCATTTCATTGAGATTTTCCATAGCTTGCCAGCAGAGGAGAGAGGCTGGTGGATCGTGCATGGTGTGTACGTAATCAAAGTACACATCTGCCCTGGTTTGCTCTTTGTTGGAGTTTTTCTTCTGTCATTGCAAATGTGAGCAGAGCGTTTAAAAGCAAGACATTTCTTGGAAAAAAATTCCATCGCTTCTCCAGTGATGCTTCCTGAGCAAGGTCGTCTTTAAGAAACCCTTCACTTTACAGAGCCTTTGCTGGCCATTTTAAAGAATGTTGTGGGTTGAAATTACCCCCAAAATAAATCACCAGAGTAGCTCAGAAGGTTTGGAAGCAAAATGAAACTATATTTACAAGCAAGCTAAAATCTAGAAGCATAAAATACAATATATATGTACAAGATATTTTACAATTATTTACAATTCAGAAATGATAACAAGGACCCCCTCAAATGGTTTTCTCCACCCTTCTGGACACAGGAAAAAGGAATAGCTCTCCCCTCAGAGAGAAAACAGAAAGAGAAAGGCCTGATGTTAGGATTTAGCCGTTCTCAGCCAAGGTCAGTGTAGCAAAAGCAGTGGCCCGAGTGAAGAGAAAAGGAAGAGAGAATAGCTTGTGCAGCACAATTTATCCTAATCTGCAAGCGAATGGAATGATACAGACTTTATTTTTCTTTTGCATCCAACCTCCTATTTTATTTACTTTTTTTTCACATATGTCCAGAAAATTCCTATTTCTTGTTTATAATTTTAAACCAGACTATAGGGTTAGCTTTAAAGCACCACCAAGAGGAGTGGGTTGTGTGTGGCATTTTGGTGTGACTGCAGAAGTGCTACTTGCTGCAGGGGATGTACCTACTTCCAGTCCTAAGCCCCTGCAAGCAGGTACACCTTCTGCAGCAGGTAGCATTCTCCTCCTCCCCAGCTATGTGTACCTCAGCACAACAATTTCCAGTGTGGATTGGGGTGTATTAGTTGGTGGACTGAGAAAAAACTTCTTAGGAGTATCAGTACATTACCTACAGTCTTCTGTCCCTAGTGACCACTACCATATCTGAGATAATTTAAAACTATAACCCAAACTCAAATAATGTAAAGAAGTTGAAAACCCCATGAACTTATAATGAGAGCTTTCTGGCTGTTGCTATGTTTTGGAGTAATACATTGTCCAAAATACAGCACTACTGTGATGTATTAAACCAATCTATCATAAGAGTGTCATAGCTTTGATGATGTATTAATGTAATATATCGTTAAGGTGCCATTGCTCTTATGATGCATTACTCAAAACATTACCAACTGGTTGAGTTAGCACATCTGTGGGCATGAAGTAGTGTTTCTATAACTACAACGAAACTTTAAAAAACTCTTTCATGTGTGAGAATAAGTTAGGGAAATCTGAAAACCAGGGGCTTGAAAAGAGAAGGCTGAGCTATGTGTGACCAAAACTGAGGCTGGAGCTGCATGCTTGGAAAATACAGGAACCAGTTCATCATTGTTCTGAAATGTCTTGGCAGGATTTTTTTTTTCTTACACCTTGCAATTTACCATAATATTTTCTGGGAAAATTAGGTTGAGCAGGTTTTATACAGACACAAAAGCTCTTTTGCCTGGGCTTTGGGTTTTTTTTGCTATTTTGTTGTTGTTGTGTATGTTTACTTTCTGCTTTTAGAAAGGAAGTAGGATAAGCTCTGGTAAGCTGACCAGAACCATCTTTCAGCAAGGTTTGTTTTTTACCATGTTTCCAGACATATCCACTTTTGGACTGGCACTGGAGAAGCATTCTGAAGCAAACTGAAACCCCCCCCTCTAAACTCTTTATCAAATCTGAACAGAAGTCATTACAAACCATGTTAAATACCGATGATGATGTTAAATCCTTATCACCTTGCTAGCCAATGAGAAGACTTCAGGTGTTAAGTGTGCTTTTATCCTTATGAGCTATCTATTTCTTCTCATGTGGTGTGGATGTTACTGACTGCATGTATGTCTTTGAATGAACTGTATTTATTGCTTGCTTTTATTGAAAGTCCAGCTCACAAATACTCCAGCCTTGCTATGGTACAGATTTACTAAATTTAAATATTGCTATTCAGTCTAATTATTCTCTCTCTTCTTTTTTTTTTTTTTTTTTTCTTCCCCATTCATGGAACTCAGTGCAAGCTTTACCCATTGATAATTTTTTCCCCCTTTCTCTTCCGTGTTTAAAAACAGAAGGATGCAGAGGCATATGTAAGCTTTATTGAACTCACTGACTTCAGGAATATTTCGTGGTACTAAAGAACAACCTTACCAGTGTGAATTGCTCTTTTGCTCTTTACGATGAGAGGCATGAAACATTCAGTATCAAAGCCTGGTCTTGTCAGGTTCTCCCCAAGCAATAAAACTTGACCCACGGTCTTACAGCAGAGAACCTTAACCACTAGGTGGCATTGACATTGTTAGTGTAAGTGGGGGGGGGGAGGTGGAGGATGGTCAGACCTCCCCGCTTCAATGGCATGGCTTCCATCTTCCTTTGCCATGCAAGAAACCCAACCAGGAAAAAAAATTCTCAGGTAGTCATAGCAAGTGATGAGTTTTCAGCAGGCTTTCATGGGCTACACATCACAGTTGCTGCAGAAATGTTAACCCAACCTACATGGCAAGTTCCTACTACTGGGCAGTTTCCAACTGACTATGCAGAGCTGAGATTGGGCCTCCAGCTACCCCGGACAACCTGTTGAAGACAGTGGTGAATGATCTTGCCAGCTGCTATTACAATGCATTCACAGTGCTTAGCAGACTCCTTGTTTTGTTTGCTTTATTGTCTGGTGTTCTGACAGTCTCTGTCATAGTTACTGCCACAGTTCAGTTCTTCTCTAACCTACCACTCTTGCTTATTTTACTAGAAATTTTGATGATACTGGGTATTTCAGGTGTCTGTCATAATAAGAAGCAATTGTAGTTGGCATTACCAGCAAAGGATTTAAAAACAGATCCGCATATGTAGGTTTACACCCCTCCAGGCCCACAGAGCAGTGTTTTGTAGCATGAAAGCTGATATTTCAAAGTCATGTTGGTGTCCTTTAATAGCATCAAGATATAGTTGGCTTTGTGTAGCATTTTTGTCTTCCTTACAAAAACCCAGATGAAGAGCTTGAATAAAATGGTGGTAAGTTGGTTGTGTGAAGTATTTTCTCTGGAAGAAAATATTATGAGAGAATTTATATTTAAGGTAGATTTCTAATTCTTTTCAACTGTCACTCTTTTGATATTTCTGAAATGTGGTTTGCTCCAGCCTCATAGTAGGACTGTGCTCTGGCTACTGCATGGGCCTCATGCCCTTCTCCTTCAGGCAGAAAGGGCATTTAGATTTAGGTTCTTAGTAGCACAGAACCACAGCCTTGCTTGTACTTAGTTTGGGAAGCAATGTGTGTCTCCTTGTAATCTGTGCAATACTGGAGGAGCACTTTGTTGGCTGAAAGTTCTAGGAGAGGTTTCTACTGTTACTGATACAGAAGTGAGAAAAAAGACACAGAAATCCCAATCTTTTTACAGTGGTTTCTTCAGTCATGATGGCTCCTGTGTTTCTTCTTGACTTTGACAGCAGTTCAAGTAACGTAGCTGTGGTGGCTGTGATAGGTCACAGGCAATTCAAGAGTATGGCATATTTTGGGCTAAGAAGCAGTTTGTTTCACTTTGCTTTCACAGACCTAATGTTTCTAAACCTTTTGCTGTATGAGACCCATGGCTCTTGGCTGCAGCTGGGCACAGTCACACTCTGCTCATTGTCCCAGCCAGTTCTGATAATCTGAGGGGTTGTTTCAGAGCAGAGGAGGTGGGGCAGGGGGAAAAGACTGGCGGCCTCTGAATCTGCTTGCTTGGAGAGGTACCTATAGTAATGAAATAACTACTCCAGAGCTGCACTGGGAATTGCACATTGGCCAGCTAATGTCAAAGTTTCTAGTGATGGCTAAGCTCCATTTAAAGCTTGAAAATCAAACCAAGACTGTATTGATGGCCACTGAGTGAGGTCTGAGGCAGGCTTGAGTGTTTGAGGTGCAGATAGGTGGGGAATGACGTAAGTTAGAGCGAGAAGCACAAACTTCTGTCAACTTTATAAGGAATACTGTCTCACTTTTGAAAAGAAATTGTGTGACTGGTTTGTTTCAGTGGATGTGTCTGGCTTCACTGCAAGACTGTAGTGCATTTGGAGAGTGAATGCTTACAAAATCATTGTACAGTAGTACGATGTAGGGTCCTGGCAAATTTTGTAACATGAAATCATTGATGTCAGTGCTGGTTCTACATTCCAATGACCTAAGTGCCCTTACAACTCTGAGAGTGGCACTGTATGGTCTTCCTGAAAATGTTCTAAGTTATTAAGTGTATTACTAGAAACTGCCATGTACCCCTCTTTAAAAAGAGAGGCTTGTCTTAGAAATCAGAGGAGCTCGGTTTTTTATCTATTAGCTTCACAAGGAGCTCCTTATAACTATAACCACTGACCCAATGAGCCAGGAGCTTCCATCAAATGCTTCACTTAATGATGTCTATTAATACAGTTCAGCAACTCAATAGACAGAGTATCTGCATGGTGAGCTAAATGCCTTGGAAGCTCAGCAGTAAAACTTTCTGCACATCAAGCACTGTGAAAATGTTCTCCTGTGACCTGAATAGTTTGGTGGTTTGTTTTTTTTTTTTTTTTTCTCCTCCCCTTTAGAAGAAATTACAGAGTAGCAAAACAAATCAGGGGAATCAGTGACCGGAAATAATCAGGTAATAATCAAAGATAGAGGTCTTGAGAGAGATATTCATTAGTGTGTTAGTATTACCAAGCACATCTCTATGCTCCCAAATTCAGCAACAAATACAAATAGATCCATTCTTAAAATAAGAATGGGTCTATTTTTTTTTTTTTTTTACTCCATGCAATCCTTCTCTCTCCCCGCTCTTGCAGAAATACACACTCTTGGATTGATTAGCTGATAGAGCTTATATTTTGCAGTGCATTAGAGTGTCCAGAAACCAAATGCACTTACCAAAATGGGTTATGGAAATAAACTTTTGTTTAATAAAGTGGATTGACTGCCCCGAGTAATCATCAGCTCCATTCTTTGCTCTAATTGGAATTACTTATTTGTGTTTCTGTTGTGGCTTCTCCTGACTCCTCATAAAACCTTTCCCTTCTAACTTAGAATCATAGAATCATAGAATGGTAAGGTTGGAAGGGACCTCAAGGATCATTTAGTTCCAACTCCCTGCCATAGGCAGGGACACCTCCCACTAGTACAGGTTACTCA
>VWZE01008555.1:220610-309936 GCA_013396675.1 Eubucco bourcierii
TGCTTGGGATTGTGCCTACCCAGGTGCAGGACCTTACACTTGGCCTTATTGAATTTCATGAGGTTGGCCTGGGCCCACCTCTCCAGCCTGTCCAGGTCCCTCTGGATGGCATCCCTGCCCTCTAGCAAGTCGACTGTGCCACACAGCTTGGTGTCATCTGCAAACTTGCTGAGGGTGCACTCCATTCCTCTGTCCATGTCACTGACAAAGATGTTAAACAGCACAAACTTATCTGTGCAACAGGTCTGCTTACTATCTTTTAAAAACTCAACCTGTAAAAGGAGAAATATTCCCAACAGCAGTCTCAGGTCAGTTGTACCCATCATACATGTGCCACGTAAGCGTAAACTAGACTGGACTGGGGCACAGAGATATTTTTGTAGTATCTGAGGTGGATGGTGCCTATGGGGATGAAGCATGGCAAAGGTCTAAAACTCAAGATTTTTATTTCTGGGGAAGTTCAGAACCCTAAGATCAATTTTGCAATGCAAGCTCAGTTTTTGGAAGAGAGCCCACTTAGTTTTGTGTTAATAAAAGATGTGTATTTGGCTTTGTGTCACAAGTAGGAATTCAGAGAGTCTGAAAAACCTTTGAAGACTGTTGCAGCTGTAATTGGTCTGTTTTGTCTTGGGTGGAGAATTTGAAAGGTTTATTTCTAGAATATACACTTTTAAGGGCAGGAACTGTTACTCATCTGTGTTTGGAAAGCAGCACCAACACAATCTGGATAACAATAATACCATAGAAGGCTGAAAGAACAATTAAAGAGTGGAAATAATGACCTAAGGGAGGAACACTTAGCACGCTGGCAACTCCACATTGTGCATTTGAGAAAATCAGAGGGGAAGAGAGAGACCAGGAGAGTTGTTACAGAAGCTAATACTCTCAGAAGAACTATGTTGAAATCTCTGCTTGCATTTGATTGAAATGATATCAAATAACTTTAAGAAAAATCTTTGAAACTGAAAGTGGGAATCTGTACTCATTTGTGTCTCCTCCCAGGAGAACATGGGTCTTCTTTTTTTTTTTTTTTTATTTTTTTTTTATTTTTTTCCCCAGCTCTTTCTCCTTCCTTCTTTAGCACCTTGGGACAGAGGGAGTCTGTCAATAAAACTCCATCCCCAAAGCCAGGCTTTATTTGTGAATGCCAGGAGATGTGCACAAAAACTGCCTGCTAAATCCCACCTCTCAAGGCTACCCCTTTGGAGCAGCCTGGGTACTCTGGAGGCAACCAATCTCCCTCCACGGTGGAGATACAGCAGTACCTTCTCACATCCCAATGGCACTTACCATCTACTCCTTTGCTTATTAGAGGTTTTTAAATGTTACTGTGACAAATAATCACATCGGTGGAACAATGCGGGATGTAGGTCAGCCTTGGTGGTGTGTTGCAGGTGAGAAGATCAAGGCAGTGCATGCCAGGGATTTTCCAGGTTTACAAGGGAGTTTGTGAGTGAAGAGACTTAGGGATTCCTGGGCTGTCTGCTCTGCATCTCCAGGAAGCATCTCATATAAAACTGTACTACATACCTAAGCCTCAAATAGCTCATCACTAACAGACCTATTGAAATATATTTTAAAAACCTATTATTATTAAAAAAACCAAACCACCAAACTGTGATGAGACTTTTTGCTTCTTTATCTATCTTCTGAAAGATGTCCAAGTATGTTTGTGCATCCATTTTTTTTTCCTAAAAGAATTCTTTAAACTACAAACAAATGCTAATTTTCTTCCTGTCTACATTAGTTTGTATTGTATTACTTCAGGCTTTCATGAGAAGGCATGAAAACAAAGCCAAACAACTACAAAGTAACCACCAGGATGAAAGCAGGGTTTTTCCTAGCATCCTTGGCCTCCATTTTATCACCTTCAAATGATCACTTCCTTTCTGGAGCTTTTTTCGTTTGTTCTGTGTATATTACATTTCTGTGTAGCTCTTCACTTGAAATCAACCTCCAAAGAGTGCCAAAATATAAATGTAACAAATTAGGTGAGGAGTAAGTTGGGGTGAAGTCAATATCATTAGTGAAGTGATCCTTTAATAAATCAGTTACAGTTCACAGATTTGAAAATACCTGTTATTAAAATTCTGCTCTTTTATTCACCACTCCCACTCTCAGTAAATGTGCAATGACTCTGCATTATTGATTACTTCCAAGAATGGGAAAGCATAGTTCTAGAGCAGCAGGAAATCTCACTCCAGCTACCTGTCCATTCACAGGCTGTACCATCACACACGGAGCAGCGAGGCTGTGTAGTGCTCGCTTGCAGCCCCGCTTCCCTCCTCGACGTTGTTGCTCCATCCCGAAGAAACGCAAGATGCTGTTGATGCTGCTCCACAAGACTTCCTCAGGACCCTGGCACACCAGGTGATGTACCAGCCAGTTTTTCTGATGGCAAGGAAAGGCTTTATTCTGTTATCCTAGAAAGGATAGTGGCTTTCCTTTTTAGTTTTCTGGGTTTTTTTTTTTTTTTTGTTTTTTCCTGCAGAGTGGCCAAGGGGTAGAAGTTGTGGCAAAGTTTGGTATATATTAAAAAAAATGAACCAAAAAGAAAAATTTTGTTCCCTTTTGTTTTGGCGGGGGGAGCTTTTTTCCTGATTATGTTGAAAATGCTAAATGTGTTGCTGGAAGAAAAAAAAAAAAAGTCTGTCTTAAAATAATTTAATCCCAGTGCTGATACCGCTTCTGTGTTTAGATTGCTCTATTAATATTGATGTGCTGTTCTTGAACTAAAATTCTTGGATGTTTCCTATTTCCCTCTGAAAACAATGTTTGGTGAGAGTTGTTGATGATTTAAGTATGTAGAACTGGTCATTGTAAACCGAGGCATGGACTGACCTTGCCTTGCTTTTGGCTGGGGTTTCTTCAGCCTGATCTGAAGCAACTGGTCCAGCAGATGCTTTCCTGTTTTGAGATTTGTGGTCACTTTGCTGCTTCAGTACATGCAGACAGTACTGTGTCCTTGAATTTTCCCCCTTCCCAACATATAGGTAACTGTCCTGAAAATCTTGATGAATTGGATAAAGCTGACTTGTGAGATCTGGGATACAAAGAAAAAGAAAATTAAAGCAGAAATGTGTAGCATGAATTGGGGTGGAAGGAATCTGAGTGGTACAGGAGGAGTGGAAAGGCAGCAAGAGGGTCATGTGAAGAATGACTGAGGCTGTCACTGGGAGCAAGTGGGAAGCATCAGCTGTGTTTTCAGTAATGTGAGCAGAGAAGAGAGACTGAAAAGAAGAAAGAAACAGTTGTGAGATGCAGCCCAGCATCTCCCTCAGCTTCAACATCTGAAGTGCTGCTTCAACAACATGCAGGATTTGGTGGGGAGGTTGCAACTGTGAGTCCCAAGTGCTGTGGAACTCACGGGAATACCTTCTTAGGAAGTGTAGGGCATTGCTGTGGAATATTTCAGCTGAATTTGCTAAGTGAGAAAAGAATTTGACTTAGTTTGTAAGGCAGCAGCAGTGTTTGATTTTTAAATAAAAATAGACTCCAATAATAAGCTTCTCGTTTCACAGCATGAGTTGAATGAATTGATTATACATATTCAATCAATTACTCCAGGCCATGTTTTTTCTCTGAAATTTATGTACACTGTAAAGTAAAACCATGTTTATTAAATGAAAATTAAACCAAATATCACTTACTGTGACAGGTCCCTAAAATACGTAAATGATAATTCATTCAGGCCTTGTTAATACTTCAAAGCAATGATAATAATCCAGCACATTTTATTCATTTTTTTTTCCTTTAAAGTGAGGAAAGATTAAATATTTATGAAACATAAATATCCTTGTGTCTCCCCATGTCCATGTGCTTCCTTTTTATTCTCTTCTGGAGCTATTTCTCCCCTCTTATCTCTATTGCTTTCTGCTGTAGTTTATGAACATTTCAATACTCTGTATCCTACAGACCTTTCCTTAACACACAGCTTTGATAAAACTGTGTGAAGAACTTTGAAGAACTTCCCTTTGTTGGTACATGTGGGTTGATATCAAGTGGTAAAGGGCAGGACAGCTACAGCGCTGTAGTGCAATACATAAACACCACAGTATGGGTCCGAAAGACCTCCCACACCTCTTTTATTCTGCACTGACACTCTTCTGTTCACATGAGTTGAGGGACACCACTGAGAAACAGGGATCCAGTGGCATGGATGACTAAGTTTGGTGTCCCCTGGGGAGTGGTGCCTCATGAAATATTTCATGTGGGCACAGTAGTGCACATTTGAATGTGCTTCAGGAATTCCCACAGGTGGCATGGTGGGGGTGTGCATATGTCTGTAGGCATGCCAGCAGCTACTGAATGGCCGCCAGCAGTTTCTGTTGTACAAACAGTGTCTTCTTTGGGGTCCTTCCCACAAACACACTTCATTCCCTCTGGTGCAGAGTCCCTGTTTTACTGGATAATTGCAACTGACAGCCTGGATTGGTAGTATCCAGCAACCATTCAGCCGCATCAGTTACAGGGTGATTGATGAATGCCACACAGGGAAGCTCTTGCTCTGTGAAGGTTTTGGTTTGCCACAGCACGATAAACGGTGTTACTGGAAGAATCCTAACATCCTGAATCTCAAACTGAGAGGCATTTCACTCTTTTACAGGGAATTTACTCCTGGAATATTTAGGAATATGCTCCTAAAGCATAGGAAGAGCAAGATGAGGATGGGCAAAATTGTGACTGCAGTGTTAAGTTTTTTGTGCCGTTTGTCTCAGCCAGTGCTTTATTACTAACTGGTGTTAAAATCTGTAGTCTTTACCAAAGCAGGGCACAAATGGTCTGAGCAGGCATGAGCCACCAGGAATACAGAAAGCATCAGGACTTTGCATTCCACCCTCTTGCTTTACTTTGTGCCTCAGTTATCCATTTGGGTGTGCAGAGGTAAGCATGGCAGAAACTGCCATCAGCCTGATAGTTGATCTAGGACTAATGGGAGTTACAGTGAATAGGAAACAGGAGCCAGGATCCTTTTGGGGCAATGGTTAAAACTCGCCTAGTATTGCAGGTCCAAGACTTCAATACTGTCAATAAATTGAAGACTTTTTTTTTGTTTGTTTGTTGGTTTGTTTTTTTTCTGCAGGGGTTTGGAAAATGTGTTTGCTGAAGGGGAACTCTGTCTTTTCCCACTGATGTGTGCTGTACTAGACTGCATCTATCAAGTAGCTGCTGCTGTTGCTCTCTTCATCTTAGGTTCACAGACATCAGGGTAGGTATGTCAGTGTTCCATCTAACGGTCAGACCCTCTTCTGCCTTTATCATTTAGCAAAGGTTTTTCTTATTATTGGCAAATTACCCTTAGAAAATGAAATCTTTCTGTACAGGCTTGCATGCAACCAAAGTTGCTGGACTAGCACATGTGTATTTGGGCTCAAGCCCATCACAGAGTTATATACCTCTAGGAACTGATGCCTCTACATGTTTATCTGTTATTTTCTTGGTTTGCTATTAGTTCTATTAGTTTAATGCTCTTTGTCTGCTCTTGCAAATTCCAGCAGATGCACCTATATATAAATTCCCTGGAAAAAAACCAGCAACTGTACTGGAGAAGATAGACACATTGTCAGAACTTTGGTGTTGGGTCTAGGTTATGGGCTTCAAATCAAGGGTTAATCAAAAGTGTTATTCAGTATTCCAGGAAATTGTCAAGATCACTAAGTATTGTACTGACTTGACCTGTGTTACATTGAAGTCACTCTTTCCACATTTCCAATAAAAACACAGCAGATTGTTCCAGAACCAGTGTCAAACTCAGTTAAAAATAAATCCTTCTGATAACTTAGATGTGTAGTGCATATACTAAATATATCACCCAAAAGATAGCTTTCATAAGGCAAACTACCTAAAATATATCAGCCCTGACATCTCCCTTGGGTCTTATGCAAAATCATGTTTCTGAGCTACGATTCCTGAAAGTTAAAATAATCTTTCCTTACTTGTAAGCTACCTAATGCTATTTGGTTTACTCTGCTCTTACTGTAACACCGAACCAGCTTTGTTTTGTTCAAGCGCAGGCTTTGTAAATAACTAATTATAGCCCTGTTTTTTCCCCTTGAAGCACTAACATTTGGCACCTCAGAGAACAGCCCTTTTTCAACTACCAGCGAGTTCAGGGGAAGTGGTAGACTCGGTCTCAAAACAGTAGGATACTGCTGACAAGCTCTCTTGGACCACTTCACCTCCTGCTCTCCAACAGCAATCAGATGAGCCAGAGGGCAACTTTAGGAAAATATTTTTCTCTAGTAGCAGAAACATCTGCCTCCTTGGCAGCTTCTGCTGGCACTTGTGTTGGAAGCTGTGGGTTTGCCCCTGGCCCTGCCATATATTTACATTGCTGAGAGGTTATCCTGAGCTCGGATGGATCCTGTTACCTGATTTTCTTCTGTTCTGTCTTTCTCCCTCAGTGAAGCTTTGGCTGCTTAACTCTTTATGGCTAATATGTAAAGCAAAAGTTAAGTGTTAGTCGGAACGTATTAACTGGAACACCCCTGTTGCTAGGAGATTCAGTTTTTCTGACCTGTTTAGCTGGACTTATTTTGGTTCTGCCTAGAGAATTTTGCTATCGCTCTTGGCATTTTCCTCTCCCAAGTAAGTGACTTTTGCCTGGTGCTTCAGGTCAGCAGAATGTTGTTATAAAGACAATTATAAAGTAATCGGCTCAGGCATATCAATATTTATTGAAATACTGAGGAAGAAAAAAAAATTCCATTGATGATGAGAAACTCCTGGCAAGAACTGACATGACAATATGTATTTCACTGATACAGTAAGAGAACTTCAACTTCAACAAGTAACTCACTGCACATTCTAAGAGTTGCATGGATTTAAATCCAAGGCAGCTGCAGAACATCTGTAATACAAATAGTCAGACTTTACAGATTGTCTGTTTACAAACACAGAACAACTATAATAAACCAGCCAAAGCCAAACCCTTTGAATTTAAGTCTGCTTTTACTAATATGTCCTGCAATCAGTAAGGCAGTCAGAAGTAAATGTCTGGTTACAAAGCAGTTAACAATTAACGTGAGGGGTTTTGTGGGGGGGCGGGGAGAGGTTTGGGGTGATTTTTGCTTTGTTTTGCTCTAGTACTTTGGGCAATCTGGTGGGATTCCTGGAACCACAGATGTGGGCAAATACATGTGAGTTTATTTGAAGCAGTTTCCATTAAGCAGTATGAAAACTTGTTCTGTTCTTCGTTATTTTAATTCTCTTGTCCCACAGGTGCTGTGAATAAAGTTAGCAGCAGTTTTTTTAAAGCTTTTTTTTTCCCCTCCATATTCAGTGAGATCCACTGTAGCATTGCAACAGGGGGAAAAAAAAAAAAAAAAAAAAAAAAAAAAAAAGAGAAAATACAGAATGCTAAGACTTGAAATGTATTTTGTTGCCTTCCACGCAATCTAGTGGGAAGTGTCCCTGCCCGTGGAACTAGATGGTCCTTGAGGTCCCTGACAATTCTGTGATTGTTTTCCTTTTTCTGAAAGGAAAGCAGGATGACACTTATCTTGTACATGTGGGTAAACGTATTTCACAGCCACCGTTGGTTGCCACCTGCCAAACTGTTAATTTAGTTTGAGGAGAGGGCTGCTACTAAGTGGTGCTGGTATGTCTGCTGTGCAGGGTGGCTAAGGAGCTGTGCGTGGTTTGCTTTTGGTCCGTGTGCCAGCGCTGTTGTTCTGTGGTATAAGAGAGGCATCTAGGAGTCGGCTTTGCTGTGTTTGTACCTATCTTAGAGCTGATTAATAGGGGCGGTTAAAGCAGTGTGCTTCGTACTGATGCAGGGGTAATTACTGATGTCTTTGGTTTACAATGTATGGATAGTTGGAAAAAAAAAAACAGTAGGAGAAATGCACCTTTTTGAGTTCACACAAAACAGAAAAAGCTGTAACTCACATAATTTACAACAGATTTAAATAAACTACATTTAGGATTATGAAGATTTACAGACATTTAATCAAGTGAATGATCTTAATTTGTAAAGACTCTTGGGTGTCTCTGAACTATGTTCCACTAACCTGAAGACATGCTACAGTAAACACATATATTTGGCTTCTTCATTCTGGCTATATCTTATATAAAGACGAAACCAAAGAACAATAAATTAGCATCATTAATTGTCTACAGTGAAAACTATCATATACAATATAAATAAACTATTCAAAAGCCAGCAATCTTCATGGAAAAAAAAAATAAAGGATTGGGATTTTATACAGTTTCTACAAGTGATTGTGCAGCTGATAATCTCAAAAATTAAAAGTCAAAATGAAACAACCCTATTGATTTTAGTGTCTCACGACATACAGTAATTAAGTACTGGTAAAATAATTACCAATTTAAAAGAAACAATAAGGAAATCACTGCTCTGCAATTTTATCACAGTTTTTTCCCCACAGGACCTAAAGAATGTAAACACTATGCTTTTTGTTAATGTTACAGATTAATACTTTATTTTAAACCTATGTTGATCCACACTTGCACAGTTACCGTTAAGTGTAATGAAATAAGGCAAGACTTAAAACCGTGGCACTACATGTTAATACTGATATCTTCATTTGGACAGAGAGAGAGTTGTTTGTTCTTCTCTAATTATTTGTTCTGCAGCAGACTTTGGCCTACACACACATAGCAGTATCACTCTTCTTGCTTTGCATGACAGATCTGTATGAACTAATTTCAAAACGAAAAAAAAAAAAAGTTTAATTCAATATTGGATGTTTGACTTAAAAATTAGTGGTTTTTTTATTTATTGCCTATTCAAAAGATAATTTCTTAATAAGCTCCCTGGCATCATCATGTTATACAAGTAGTTTGTCTCTTCTTGCATCATTAAGTGCATTTTTTCTATTAGTTCAATTGTAGTGTTGTAACATCAGTATTTGTTGTCCTGGTCAAAGAAACTGTTGAAAGATAGCTAAAATATCTCCATTATTTGAAGATGGCCATGAATACACAGCAGAGCCACTTTGTAGCCCCAGGCCTATTTAGGTATGTAGTTGAGTTGGCTGATTTGGTTTGGAGTATTTACCTTAGCTATTTCATAGCTCTCCAATAACAGTAGTAGAAGAGGGATACTGCCTGATAGAACAAGATGAGCATGTGACAAAATGACCTTCAGGACATAGTAAGAATGCCAAGCTAACTGGGTAACAGACTCTTCATATGAGGTCTTTGCAGGCCCGGGAGACTGACAGTCAAAACCAGCCTCTTAGAGTTTGGTGCCGAGACTACCTAGCACGTGGCCTGTGACAGCTCTCTCTTGCAGGTTGTTGAACGGATGCCACATCTTTTATCACAGAAGTAGTAAGCGTTGGGTCCTTGGAAGGATGACAGAAGATGCTATAGATGGAGTTTTGCATCTGTTATAACTGTTTTAGAAGTCCTGCTATGCAGTGAAGGAATTCAGTGCACACAAATTCCCCACTGTCCTAGCTTGGTAATATGGATCAGCTTTTTATTCTCCTACGTTTCTTCATATTGGCAAACAGACGAGTTAAATATACAAGTATCATCCTGTCCTTGCTCACGCTGATCTTGGTGATAGTATGCACTTGGTAAGTTCATTTCTCTCCAGTGTGAAGTGTCATGTAGATTCCTTTGGGGCTGTGTAGTATACGATTCACAGTTTGCAATACAAATACCCTGATACATCACTTATTTACTATTAGTATTTGATTATTATACCATTTTGCAAAGTCTTAAAACCATGGTTTAATTAGTGTTGCTTGGAGCAGTTCAGAATATGTTGGGTGGTTGTTTGGTTGGTTTTTTTTTTTGTGTGTGTGTGGTTGTTTGTGTTTTTTTTTTTTTTTTGGGGTTTTTTTTTTTTTTTTTTTGGTTGTTTTTTTTTTGAAAGCAGAAGCTGTAATGGGTATAATTTAGGCTCTCTTTGCATGCAGCATTTCAATGAGCAGGTTATTACATGGCACATCCCCATTCAGGTGTTTGTAGTAGAGGTATTCTTCGGCCTGCATACTGATGGCCCGGATTTCTGGGAGTCGCAGGAGAAGCTGCCCAAATTTGTCTGTTTGCTGCGGGTAATTGCACATTGTGTAGTCCAGCAGAGCAGCATTCACTTGTTCCTGAACCCCTTCCACAAGCTGGAAGTTCTCAAGATTTTTAACATCTGTGTGATAATAAAATAAATTAAAAAAAAAAAAAAGAAAGTAAACAACAATTCAGTTGCATTTGAATTCCTGTTTCCGAATGCAGTGTTTCACTAAATGGATGTGGGTTTTTTTTTTTGCCTCCTGACAAAAGCATACTTTACAAGTTGTTGAATATTCAGTGAGCCCTTTTGCCAACTTTCCTGGGAAAATGATTACAGAAGAGCTTTAGCAGAGTGTCTTGTTGAAATTCTGCATATACCTCAAATCAATTAGTCACCAATGGAGTCTGAGCAAGGTCAGCTCTTTTCGTAGCTTACAAAAAGAAAGGTTGAGGATTCCTTAAGTAGAAGACCATAATATATTGCTAGCAAATGAGTCCCGAGAGGAAGCCCTATCTTTAACCTAGTATGTTACACAATTCATATAATTCTGTATTAATTTTTCTGACCCAAGGTGAAATCTGTGTCCAGGGTATGATGTAGTTAATTCTAATAAAAAGTGACAGGGTTCTTGTTTCTGTTTGACATTTTCTAAATGATTCTGAAAGCCTTTGACTTGTCTAGCCTATGTTAATGAACCATCTGGTACACTCCAGTGACTGCCAAAATAATCTTCCCTAGTATAAGCTCTCTGAAATATATATTTCACTGACTAATGATCTTTATAAAACGAAATCATTGTCCTTTGGGTGGAATAACAGATAAGAATAATGCCCTTTAACCTCAATATGGTTTCTGAAATCCAACACTGATTTTTTTTTTTTTTTTCTTCTTGGTATTGGACAACACGGGGCATTTACATCAGGCAGGCAGGTACGGTTTGTTCTCTCTGCCTCTATTTGACTATGTTCTGCTCCTACGTAGTAAGTTCAAGCTTTGGAAATGCTGGAAAGGAATAAATGTCGATCTGTTAACTCCTCATTATTTGCTTCCTCGTGTAAAAAGTTCTCTCGTGGCATTGTCTTTCAACACATCTGGAGAATGCAGAAGTTATTCTAAAGCTTGCAAATTACAGTGCTGCTGGAACACAGAAAGAGTGAGGTGATCAAAGTGCTCTTGCTGGGAGAACTTGTTTTGGCTGGTGTTTGATCATTTATATCATCAATAGAGTGCTGCAACACAGTTTCTAGTAATGCTAAAACACAGTAATACTAAGCAGAACTATGCTACAACTTGTGTTAAATAAAGACAAATCTGCTCTTCCATGGAAGAAGGGGGAATTGGCAGAATATAGTTCATTGTAAATGCCAGCCTTTGATTCTAGGGGAAATGAGTGTTTTCCTTTGCAAAACAGGAACACACGTTGGTCCCCAAGTCCATCAGCAGCCTGGGAGGCTGTGTAAATTTGGTCTCACTGCACCTTTTCCTAGAAGTGCTTTAAATACAGCTAGTATTGGTTCCTGCACATAACCACGTGCTGGAACATAAGGGAAATGGATAGAGCAGGCAAACATTTTATTTAGGCCAGCAAGAATGCCAAGGATCCTAACGGCAGCCCAGGGTAGCACACACAGCCTCCAGGGCCTGATTGACAGGCTTTGAGCAGGAGCCTCTCTGGAATGTGCTGGCTGCCAGCTGCACTTCAGGTTCACTCTTGCATGAGCCGGGGTGAATGCTTCCTGCTGTGGCCGTTGCTGCCTGCCTCTTTCCTGTCCCAGTTTCACTCTGGAAATGAAGCAAGTGGCTCCTGGATTTGTGCTGCTTATTTGGGAACTGGGGACGCGACCTCTGTCCAAATTTTGCTAGCCATCTTAAGGCACTTGGTAGCAGTACTTGAATTATGAGGACTGTCCAACAAGAACTGTCTGAACTTTGCATTATCCAGAGTGAGCAGAACTGGAAACTTCGAAGCTACCATGTCTGGTCCCTTAGCTATTCAAACTCATTCATCCAAAGTCATTTTGCCAGTGTCTCTGGAGATCTTTGGATAATCACATTTTCCTGTATTACACTGGACATTTTCTCATACAGATTACAACTGCTTATTATTTTATGTACCTACATAAAACTCCCAGGGTATTTTGTAGTGAGTGTAAGCTGGTTTTAAAAAATGGGCATTCTAAGCAAACTCTTTATAAATTAGGGAAGGAACAGTATCAAGTGTCACAATTATTTTAAGGAAGTTGCTTTCAGATGCAAAAATCCAAGCGTGAACAAATTGTTAGAACATAAGAAGTTCCCACAGAAAACAAGGACTGTGCTGGAGATTAAACTGCATTCAATGACAAGACAAAAATTTATGATTTTACAATCATAACTGGGAACTTTTTTCCTGTTAAAAATTGCTTTAAATATCACAATGTTTTAGAAACTGTTGGCTGATTCAACCCTCTTTAAAATAAAAGGGTATCTTTCTCTTGTCATCTCTCAGTTTCGAGTCATACTGTGAGATTAAACTGTGCTGACTTCCTGGAAAAGTAGGTTCATTCTTAATTTTGCTCTCTAAGTGTTCATGCATGGAATATATATTCATTGGCAATATCACAACATCATTTTAATACAACAATCAAAAAGAAAGAATCTAAGAATTGCAAATTTTCTGGGGTTTTTTGTTTGGTTTTGTTTAGTTGTTTTGTTTTTCCTCGTAGAAGTGATGAATTCAATGTGTGTTTCATGCATTCTGTCTTCAGCTGTACTTCTACCATATTTCAAGTCAAAATGAGGGATAATATTTTATGTGTTACCCCCATGCAGAGGCTTGCTGGCTTCCGGCAGTAGGTGTACCTGTGCATCGTATGGGTGTTCCTGTATGCTCACTTGCTACGTGGCCTGAATTGCATGGAAGTTGCAGCACTATGGGGAAAAAGATCTGTGGTAGGATCCTCATAGCAGACAGCTGTTCAAGTACACATGTGTGGCAGCATAAGTACTGAAGTCACATGTAAATATGAGTCTGATCAAGACTAATAGTAAACAAAAAGTAGTTTTTGGCGTTCTATAACACATCCAGTCTGAGGAAATAGTTTTAACGTCTTTTCTCTTGATAGTTGTGGCGAGGCTCAGCCCTTGTAAACAAGATGTTATTAGCCAACCAGTGAAATTACACATAATTTTCCTGACTGTTTCTATACTGAATCAGGTACTCGGAGTCCAAATGACTACAGGTTAGGACATTGCTACACAATTAATCTGTGTGTAAATCTCTCCAGCAGTGCAATCATTGCAGAGTGGGGATGCAGAGGCAACCTTATGACCCCTTGTGTCATTTTGGAGCAAGTCTTCCTGGAGCAAGCAAGATTTTTGGATATGACTTTTGGTAAGTGCTCTCATCTCACATGTGAATGATAAATGCTGAAGTAAAGCAAACAAGACAAACTGAACAGAGAAAGAGCTCAAAGAATTGTGCTGAGACCACTGTGCAAAGCTCCACTGTGGTGTCTTAAGCCCTCTTACATTTTTCATATCGTTAAAAAAGAGGTTTGCCAAACATGTAGCTGTAGTATAAATTACATAGTTATTTTTGAGAGAATCACAAACTCTTGCTCTAATAAAGATTAATAACATCAAAGGGAAAAAAAAGTTAATATTATTTCCAGTAGCTCTAAGTTCTGCAGGTAGAAGAAAAAATGCAATACAATTTTCACCTCAGGTACTTAGTAGTTAGCTGACAGCAATACAAATACACTTAGCTGATAGCAATACAAATGCTATTAAATAATAACGAGTTTGTAAGTAGATGGTTTTCTTGTGCTTTGGGCTTGTTTATGTTCTTGCTATTCATTATATAACTCTGGCTAAAGGTATGTGATTTAATCTTCCAAATAATTCCTTTTTGATAATGATCCTTCAAAATACTAATCAGTTTACTTGGTGAGAGATGAAGCAATGCTGGTGTAAGTCTGCTGAAGGCAGTGGTGTACGATGAGCACGAAATCTGCTGCGGCTGTGTACACCACAACAGCCTTTTACGCCTTCGCACAACTCTTCCTTCCTGTCTGCTCCTCAGAACTGGAACGTCTCTTATCAATCTTTACATCGGTTAGTAACAATTTAAAGTACACATGTTTAAGCTTAATGCAAAAAATCATTTTCCAAGGTTTAAACACTTGTAAATTAAATGAGCAGGAATAGGTCTCCCCCTCCCACCCACACACCCTTTAAATCCTAGCAGCTAGAAGTAGTGTTTTGTGTTGCTGCAGTAAGTATCAGCCTCTTATCTCTTCCACTTTATTCACTCAGGGACTAATTACCAACTTTTTACATGAAACAGCCTTACTGTGAGCTCACAGTGGGGCACACATCTCTTTCTATCCTTACTGGAAAGTAAACCCTTAGGTCTTCTGGAATATATTATATGTTTTACAAGAAATAGCAATTGCTTTTCTGTCAAACAAAGAATTTTTGTTCTCTATAGCTTATTTTTGACGATTAAGACAAGAACAGTGTTATAGCATGTCAAGATCTGCTGTGCAGTCAGAGTAAAAATCTGCCAGTATTCCCAGAAATCCTCCCATTTTGGTTATTTTCTACCTCTGCTATAGAGCCGTGTATTAAGCTGAAATTGCACACAACATTCAGCCTGAGGAGAACACTTTTGCATATTTTCCCCAAAAATGGGTCTGGTCTTTAGAGGGGGAAAATATTTAGGTTTCAGAGAGATTTTTCTCTATCTCATATTTCAAACATGAAATACTGGAGATTTGGTGGTCTGCTAATCTGCAGAGAGCTTCCCGTCGTCTGGGAATTTTGAAAAGAAAAATGAAACAGAATGAGAGATTTAAATTTGAAAAGTAGTAACTCCTTAGGAGTAGCATAAATATTTCCCAAGGAAAGGAATTCTGCTGCTTGTGCCTTTTATCAGCTGCTCTGTCCATGAAAGGGTGAGGAGATGTGCACATAGCTCGGCTGCCTCCTGCCTTTTGCACCATTGCGAGTCCTGATATCGAAAGGATGAAATAAGGTTGCATTTAGGCTTCTCTACGGGGAGAAATTTCTCACTTTCATGAGACTGGAAACAGTCTTACAGATACTCCAGGCAACAGGACTCAATACCAGCCCAGAGGTGAGCTTCCTCAGCCTGAATGGGCTGAGCAGTCCCATCACTGAAGGACTTTTTCAAACCCCAACCAGTCCCAAAGCTTAGTAAGTCTTCGGAATAACTGTTCAACATAGAAGCAGAGAATTGTCAGGGTTGGAAGGGATCTCGAGGATTATCTAGTTCCAACCCTTCTGGAACTAGATCGAGTTGCCCAGAGCCACATCCAGCCTGGCCTTAAAAACTTCCAGGGATGAGGCTTCCACCACCTCTTAGGGGAACTTTTTCCAGTATCTCACCACCCTTATGGTGAAGAAATTCCTCCTAACATCTCTAATCTGAATCTCCCCTTCTTTAGCTTGGATCCATCCCCCCTAGTCCTATCACTACCTGACACCCTGAAAAGTTCATCTCCTTTCTTGTAGGCCTCCAGATACTGGAAGGCCACAATAAGGTCTTCCAAACTCTAGTAATGGTACTTTTGGCCAGGATGGCCTTTAGGCTCATCTTCCAAGATGTTTGTCTGTTCTTGTTAGCCAGACTGCATAGCTTAATAAGCAGCATTACCTTTGCTTAGTAACATGTTTTTTTATTAAGTGAAAGACTCAAGATGCCTCCTCAGCCCAAAGCAGGGATTCCCATCAGGGGCTTTGGTGCAAGGTCAATTTCTGTTTAACCTTCTTAGGTGGAATATACTAATTTCTATGAAGGTTTTTCCCCCAGAATACTTCAAATAAGAGGGACCACCCAGGAGGAAGGTGATGTTACCAAACCTTCCTCTATTTAAAACACAGCTTTTTCCTAGCTTCTTTGCCCAATTTCTGCTAGCCCTGCAAACCCTCTGAGCTACAGAAATTAAAAGACAGGTAGATTTTGACAAGTGCTAAAAAAATTTTTGAAGGCAGAAGGAGTAATGGGTGATAAAGTACCAATCTCTGGAAATTACCTACACTTCTCCTTCACTGAAGCTAATGGCAACAACAGTGGTTCCACACAGCAGATCTGTCACAAAGGCAGATGTATGCCACTCTGCAGCTAAAACTTCCTGACAGGCAAAATACTATAATGAAGGAAGACTTACAGTAAAGATAAGCTCCTTACTGCAGAATTCTCCTCAGCTTTATTACAGCAGACTTGTGCTGAATATTGTTTACTTAGAAGTCATGGGAAACAATTTTTGATAGATATGTTTGGTAATCAGTGGCAAGGTGCTACCTTAAGCACCTTCCATGCCTGGAAAAGCTTTTCCATTATAACAACAGAAACCATTTACAATTTTTTTTAAGATTCCCAAGTCCAAACCAAATGTATAGAAAACTTCTCCCATTCTTCAGAAGGACTCTTTTTTCTGGCAGTGGTTAAGCCATCTTTAACAGTGCAGCCACTGCTCTCTAACGGCTTATTAGGATCATAACTGTATTTTCATTTTTAGTTTAACATAAAATGAGATAATGAGCACATTGTTTTGAGAATCTGGTTTGAAGTCTTTTATAGCAATGCACTTCACACCTAAGCACTGGGCAAAATGATTTGTATTTCTTAAAGTGAGCATAAGTTGCTTATGAGAGGACTTGCAATCTGAAACCTATTTCACCTGCTCAGTATTCAATCTTGACGGACCTCTGGTTTGTTTCAAAACAACTGAGTCTCAATGAAAACATATTTGGGTGTTGTTTTATAGTGGGACTCATCTTATTTAAAATACTGAAACACATTCTTCTGTTCCAGAAAGACTGCAAAATGACAGATTCCTACTGAATCCTGCTACTATCCTGCTGGCTACCAAGAACTGTGCTTACTGACTTCTGTACAGAATGTTATCATTGCTTTTGCTACTGTTAGCTTTGCAATGGAAAGGGAGATAGGGGGAAGCAAGCTGCATTCCGTTCTTGTGCAACTGAATGGATTTTAGCTCATTTCAATTGTTTCTCTTCTTGCAGTCCCAGTGAAGACAAAGGGCAAAACCTAATTTGATCTCTGGAATCTCTGACTAGTGTAATTACTGAGTCATCACTCAGGAAAATAAAACAGCTTGACTTTCAGCAGGTCAGGCTGAATTTCAGACTTGAAAGTTAAACAAACAAAATCCCCACCTGCTTCTCATCCTGGCATCCCAGGAATCAACATCCTTATTACTTGTAAATGTGGTATATGTGATACCTCAGTCATTGAAACAATAAACCGTGATCCTGCCAGACCTCTTTGGAGAAACAACCACATACAAATCCTGGCCCAAAGCCCACAGACAGCTACACCCTTCAACAAAGTTTATTGGTTCTCACTGAGACCTCTCACTGAGGGAAAAGCACAGCCAGGGATGCGGAGGGCCAGTTGACACAGATGGTTGATGGACAGATGCTGGGTATAGACCAAAGGCATCATCCCAAGCAGTAACACCTCACTTTTTTTTTTCCACTTTCTAAAGCTTCCTCCTTGCCTGGAGTTATTCCCCTGCTGATGTCCCAGACTTGCTCCTGCTTTGGGTTTCTTCTCTGGGACTGAGAGCAGGATGTCTATTGCCTGAAGGCTTGTTCTGTAGGTACTTTAACAGACGTTTAGGCACTCACTGACGAGATTAGGTTCCACATGAAAGAGTAGACTCTGCTGTCTTTGAAGTCGTGACTGAGGAACAGGAATTTGAACAGCACTTGTTCTCTTTTGTCTTCAAGGAAATTCTCCTAACAACTGGAGTCTTCCACCCTGCCCGTGGGTGGTGTCTGCTACTGCTAGCCACAGGCTGTTCTCAATGAAAGTAAGCTTCAGTCCTTAAGGTTGAAGCTCTGCTGCTACTGAAGAAGAAAATCATAGGTGAGTAACACCAAAGGTATGGCCTGCCTTTGTAGGCTGGTGGTGAGGTAACCTGCCTGGCCTGACATACGTTTCTGGTTTCTGCTTCCAGATTTGTTTGTATATTTGACAACTTCAGGTAAACAATAGATCAATTCTAGGAAAAAAAAAGTCTCATAGCAAGTCTCTCTTTTCCAGGTTAAAAAATGTGTATCCACTATCCTGAGGGGCCATGCTCATACTTGTATGCTGGCACCTGTTGATAAACTGGGGCAGAAGTGATTTAGTGAAGGTCTCAGAAAAACTGAGAAAGAACATGAGGCAAAACTTATTTTTCTTGACTCCTCACCTAATCTCAGGTTCACATTCTATATCTGGACTAGCAATGTTAGTCTTCACTGAATATTCAGTTGCTATAAGCATAGATAAGAAAACTAGTATGTTAATCACCATCCTATCAGAAGGCTTTTATATATGTATATACACACATGTATATTTGCTTAAGTGCAGATACACAGCCATAGCACTGGTTTGTATCACACCTGAACAAAAAAGTATCACATCTGATAAAAGCAGAAACTAAGCTTCTGGTAAGAGTTTGAAAAAATTAGAATAAATAGTAAATTTACTGAACCAAATGGTTTCCCCAGTTCATTTCTGACACATCATTTTAATTGTCAATACCACAGGAACAACTCAGGGTTGCTAGTGTTTTAAGGGAACTATCTGTCAGTGTCTACAATTTGTAGGGTGTAAATAGTTTAAAATGTCATAAATATTTATGAAGTTCCTGCAAATGGTGATAGGGACGTCCTGCAAAATCCTTGAAGTTATGAGCTGAGGCAGAAAGGGTGTTTCATGAAAGTTGTAATAACGGTGCATAATCATGTAGAGAGGAATAAGAAAGAATCTGAGAAGAATGGTATTTAGAACCAAAAGGAATTTAAATGCTAAGAAGTATTTGCTCGAAAATATTTGCTCTGCTTTTGCTTAGTCATTGGCAACATTTCTGAATGATTGGATTTATCACACTCACAAGAAACTTGTACATCGTCTATCCTTTCCCTTTCCGTCCTTCTCCTACTACTCAAGTACTGCTTAAAAATAGGAATAACGGACCAGATTAATCTCAGAGGTATTTCTACTGCTGCCACCAAGGGCTGATATAGTCCTAAAAGGAGAAATATAAATATTTTCTGGAAAAATATTGAATGTAAATTTCTACTGAGGTTAAAACACAGAAGTGCAGCTGCCACTGAAAGCCTTTTGAGTACCAGGCTGTATCCTTTTATAAAGCCCATCTGTCTCTGCAGAGTATAAAAAATGCATGATCATAAAAAGCAGTACTCCTTAGGGGAAAAAAAATGTCTCTGTACTAATCTTGTAGTCACTTTACAAAACAGTTTTTAATCCCAAATTTGCATTTGATTTTCAGTCAGGAACTTTTGTGGTTTTTACAAAGTTTTCTTATTCCATTAGAATAAGATATGAGGTACGGTTTGTTCAGGTGGCAAGTCCAGACTATGAATAAACCAACGTTATCATATGAAAGAGAATTAAACAGGCAGATCCAAGTGGGGATATATTAAGCCAAATTTAAGCTCCAGTAGTTGAATTTAGCCTGTACTAGATGTCTGGTTTGCCTCAGGATATATTCAGCTTTCCAGCTAATCGACTCAGGAAAACTGCCTCAGGTATGATAAAATTTACAAGAGAGCTCAGTCGAATAGCTCTTGTTATAAATACTTGCTTAAAGGCATTCTTCTGGTCTTTGGGACCAGCACTGTATTTGCATTTAATTACTGCATTTCAAACTTTTTCCAACTTGCTTAAAATATTAGACCAGCCTGTTATATCATTAGAGTGGTTTCCAAATAAGGGTAGAATTTAATGTTTATAATTTGAATTAGTGAATTTTGTTTGACTTTATCTTTTTGTTTAGATCCAAAGTCCCATGGGAGCAAGAATTATTACAACACGTTCTCTTTAAAAGAAGAAAATCTAGTCAAGCAGAGGTGTTTCAGTGACGTGCTGATCTAACAGGCACAGCACCCTACTATGACAGATGAATCAGCAGGATTTTTGCACTGCTTTGAGGCAAGGCTTAGTGTGTGACACAGTTATCCAGACACACTGATTTCAAAACCTTATTTTTAAAAACACAACATTACTAGTTTTATGTGTCAATATTTGCACTGACAAGGTTTTTTTAACTGAACAATGTTGTCTCAATGGAAACTAACTCCCAGGCAAGATATTCCCATCAGGAAGGACCAGAGGCTCTCAGATAGGGTAGTGCCTCAGCACGTTTTTAACATCTCAGTGGAAATAAAGTCATGTAAACTCCATCCTTCTGTTCACTGCTCAGCTCAGACTTGAATGTTTGGTTAGATGTGGATGAGATCTTTCCACAGACAACACAATCAGAGTCATCAGGAGCATGAATTAAGGGCCTCCAGATCCCCATCAGCCTCTGGTTGCAGCTGACAGTTTTCCCTGCACAAGGGCTAAGGTAGTTTTTGGTACCCTGATGAGATGAAGGATGTGAGCATACCTCTGGCACTGCACAGTGTCTGCTGACAGGGGTCTGCAGAGAAGCTCAAGAACATGAAAAGCTCAACATGAGTCTGCAGTGTGCACATGCAGCCCAGACAGCCAACCGAGTCCTAGGCTGCATCAAGAGAAGCGTGGCCAGCAGAGCAAGGGAGGTGATTCTGCCACTTTACTCTGCTCTCGTCAGACCCCACCTGGAGTACTGTGTGCAGTTCTGGAACCCTCAGCACAGGAAGGACATGGAAGTGTTGGAGCGGGTCCAGAGGAGGGCCACAAAGATGATCAGAGGGCTGGAGCAGCTCTCCTATGAGGACAGGCTGAGGGAGTTGGGGCTCTTCAGCCTGGAGAAGAGAAGGCTTCGAGGGGACCTGATAGTAGCCTTCCAGTATCTGAAGGGGGCCTACAGGAAGGCTGGGGAAGGATTATTTACAAGGTCCTGCAATGACAGGACAAGGGGCAATGGGCTTAAACTGGCAGAGGGGAGATTTAGACTAGATGTTAGGAGGAAGTTCTTTACAGTGAGGGTGGTGAGGCACTGGAACAGGTTGCCCAGGGAGGTTGTGGATGCTCCCTCCCTGGATGTGTTCAAGGCCAGATTGGATGAGGCCTTGAGTAACCTATACTAGTGGGAGGTGTCCCTGCCTATGGCAGGGGGTTGGAACTAGATGATCCTTGAGGTCCCTTCCAACCTTACCATTCTATGATTCTATGAAGGAGCTAATTTTCCTGCAAACTAAGGTTTGCACTTTTCCTGCCCTGGCCAGGCTCACCCCACCTGTGACACACATATCCTCAGGGTCCCAGTGATGCTCTGCTGAGTTCCTTGATGCTTTATTGAATTGGAATGGATTTTCCCTTTATTGCTTAGGATCTGGGAGGATTTTTAATCCTAGATCCACCGTCACCTAAATCAATGCTTATTGGATTCAGGTTGGTTCTAGATAGATCTCACTGTACTCTTCAAAGCAGGGACGTTTCCCCACTGTAGGTATGTTTTCACAGACAGGACTGTGACCTGCCATCTGGAATGGAATTTTTGTTTAATTTTTCAATTTTTGTTAAGAGCTGCATGATTCAGTCCCAGGAAAACTGTGATTACTGACTTTAAAGGTTCATTTCCTTGAAAATTATGTCCAGACCATGACAAAAGAGCTTCGCTGAATGCTTGTGGCCATGAATTTGGCAGAATACAATTCCCGTAGGTGCAAATGTGCACCCCAGTGCTTTAGTCTCATGGAAATGCACAGGCTTTCAAATGTAAGATACTCAGTTGCAGTGCATTTATAGCTGTGGATCACCACAGTCTCAAAGTGCCCACTAACTCCTGCAGCAGAACTGCCCATCTACCCTGCAGGGACTCCTGGCCAATGCTGAAGAAATGGCCTGGACACATTCGGGGCAAAGCATTCAGCTTCACTGTTCTTGGCTCTCTTCGTTTACATTCACTAACTACAAGTTAGTATGTTCCCAGGGGCAAATAAATATATTAAACCCCAAAATTATACTATTCTTTCAAAATCTGCATTGAAAAGCAACTTGGAGCTTCTCCTAGCCCATGGTCCAGGAAGCACATCTGAGTCCATGGTAACACTGTAGTACCTCCTTCACCTATCTGTTTAACAGAGATTATTGCTCTGTTCACCTTGATCAAAGCCAGCTTACTTTGGTAAAATACAGACTAGTTCAACAAAGATTAATGCAGTTCTTGCCACTTCTGTCCAACCAAACCTAATCAGTTCACAGTTAAGCACAGCCCAGCAATACTTTATTTATTTTGATATTAATTTCCTTTGTCAGCTTCAGGTTTAAAAAAGGCCACACAGATCCCTGCACATAAAATACAAATCAAACCTCACACCTGGGCAGGGGAGAGGGAATCATCACATTCTGGAAACACCTGACACAGAATCCAGAGGTGTCAAAAATCCAAGATATTTGTTGTCTCAAATTCAGACATTCTTCATTTAGACCAAAATAACAGACAGTTACAGTCTACCTTGCTGCTGTTGGTAACTAACACCTAGGTGCTCTCTCACAGCATGGAGCTCTTCATGTGCACGGTAATGAAAGTTGGCTATTGATTTTTCTGTAGCTGCTTGTAACTATTATAGTTGATACATCAATAGAAAAGGAAAGCACAATGTTTCACAGGAGGCAGAAAATCAGAGAATACATGATGCCGTGACAGTAAATCATGGCATAATCTCAGGAATTGATAGATGGTTACTGCTAAGTTGAAGCCCATGGCTTTCTCTGAAAAGACTAACCTATAATCGCCCAATATGTTCTAGCAGACTGACTGCCTGTAATAGTGCTAAAGGACACAACACAATGTTTCATCCTCAGAGTAATGGTTTCCAAGAGCCAGGTTGTTTTGTTGTGCTGGAATTCGGCTTGTGTGTTGTAGAAGGAGGGAGAGAATGGTCTGAATGCTGTTTAGGCTAATACTGAAAGGTTGCATGAAAAAAAAACTTTTTTTTTTTTTTTTTTTTTTTTTAAAAAGAGCAGAGAAGCTTTCTATGAAGAAAACTACAAAAAGAGCAAGAGGAGTTGTCATTAATTTTTAACTTGCAAAAGTCTGCAGTTAGTTGAAAAGGAAACGGAAAAGAGCTGATTATTCCTGAGATCAAAATATTGGAGCTGTTTTCTCTGCATTTGCCTTTCTTGACAAAATACATTTACCGTGGCTGTTTCCAGTGCCACAGCATCCTGAAAGGGAGCCAAAGGCACGTAAGTAATTGAAAGCTCTTTTAAGTGCCTGCATTGAGGGGCACAACAATCTCTGAATTTTACAGTATGCCTAGTGAATTTTTAGTAGGAATGATCTTGATTGCTTTGGTCCTTCTTTGTTCCCTACTTCACCTCTGGTAGTTTTATCTATGGTTTTAACTAATTGTGGGGGTCTTTTTTCCCCCCATATCAAAACAAAAAAGGGAGGAAGAAATGCAGGTAAGAGCTGGCCAGGTGGAGCACAGTGCGCAGTCTAGATGATACTGGCAACCTCCTAGTAATGTTCCTTTCTGAAAGAATATTTTCAGAGTGAAGTGTTGTTTTTCCAGCACTTCTCACCTGTCCTTTTCAACTCTGCTGGTGACTGCATTTTCTAAATCCAAATGCCTCCCTGAAGAGGTGTACTGAGACAGGAGGAAAGAACTTTCTCAAGCTACCACCCATCCAGGCTGCATCAGACTGGGCTTGAAGAAGTCTGTATCATTTATTCTGTGTAGGTTACGGGCTTTCTCCCAGTGAAAGACTGGATAGCATTGTCTATCTTATCCCCAACAGTTCAGTGATCTATATTACAATTCTGGTGTTGGGAGCGAGTAAAGATGCTCTTGTAGTGTCAGTCCCCATTCTGATGCTGAAATCTTTCTCTTTCTTGAGATAAGACTTTCTTTCACCTGTAAACAGAGGTTTAAAATGCAGATCAAACCCTCCCAGTACTGAAGATGCCATTAAATGTATTGTTTTCCTCATTAATCTTTGAATAATCTTATCAAGAACAACTCCTAAAATATACTTAGGAACATGGACATGTGCAGATTAAACTTCTGCCAAGCCACATGGGTTGTTTTGGGGCTCAGTCTTTCAGTTTGTCCCACACTTGATGGCTATGCAGACAAGCAGAGCAGTACAGGGAACCTTTACTGTGAGAGGATCATCCAGTCTTGGTAGCAGCTTTGTCAGAGCCTTATGCATTACCATTTTCACTCCCCTTCCCCTTTCCTGCCAGCAGAAGTCATTGGGGCACATAGAGGTACCTCAGAACATGCTGCATTTCTGCACAGTCCCCTTCTGCTACCCAGTTTATGATCACAGCTGCAATCAAGGGTGAGCCATAGTTTGTTTCTGAAATTTTCTTCATTGTTTCTTTCCTGTTTGCTTCTGTTTCCTCTCTCTCCACCTCTGGCTTGGCTTTGAACACAGTTTCACAGTTTCTATTTCCTTCCTGGCTTTTCTCCCCATTTTCTTGATTCCTTCCCTATCTCAAGTCCTCTGTTCTCTGTTTCTCTGATCCCTATCACTGCTATCCCTCATTTTCAACAACTGCTCTTGGCTTCTGATATGCCCAGATAGCCTCTTCTCTGCCACTCTTCTCCCATCACTCCGTCAGACTTTTTCTTTCTCCCTGGATTCCTGTTTAGTTCTCCTCCCACTTAATTTCTTTACAGTATTTCACCTCTCTATTTTAACTCCTTCAGATACCCCATTGCTTTAACTTCTCTTCCAGAACCCAATCTTGCACAAGCAACAAAGGTATAAGAAACAGAAGTGATTTTGGGGTAGTCTACAGTGAGTCTCCAATAAATGGTCGACAGTCATCCACATAAAACCTTCAGGTAAGAGCCTCTGTGATGTGGTTTTTTTTTGCTAGAAATACATGAAGAGTAGGTTTTAACCTATACATTCTAATTTGAAAAGTATTTAGTAAGTTGCCTGTTACAAGTGCGAAGTGAATTTAGCCATTGTGTTCCTTTAGTGTGTTCAGTGAAGCATTTAAGCACCTGTTCAAAGACTATAGGGTGGTCTTACTAGCTACAAGGTTCATTTGTCTACATTTTAATATACAGCCATTTGTTCCCATGTTATGCTGGATAACTTGGCTAACAAAAATATAGACATTGTTAAACACTTCTGTGAATAGCAGCTAAAAAGGCTTTGTATCATAGAATCATAGAATGGTAAGGTTGAAAGCGACCTCAAGGATCATCTAGTTCCAACCCCCTGCCATAGGCAGGGACACCTCCCACTAGTACAGGTTACTCAAGGCCTCATCCAACCTGGCCTTGAACACCTCCAGGGAGGGAGCAGCCACAACCTCCCTGGGCAACCTGTGCCAGTGCCTCACCACCCTCACTGGAAAGAACTTCCGCCTAACATCTAGTGTAAATCTCCCCATTGCCCCTAGTTCTGTCATTACAAGACCTTGTAAATAATCCCTCCCCAGCCTTCCTGTAGGTCCCCTTCAGATACTGGAAGGCTACTATCAGGTCTCCTGGAAGCCTTCTCTTCTTCAGGCTGAAGAGCCCCAACTCTCTCAGTCTGTCCCCATAGCAGAGCTGCTGCAGCCCTCTGACCATCTTCGTGGCCCTCCTCTGGATCCGCTCCAACACTTCCATGTCTTTCCTGTGCTGAGGGCTCCAGAACTGCACACAGTAATCCCATACTTTTTTGTCACTTATATAACACATTCAAATTTGCACCTTAAGCATCTCAAATGTATATTAAACAAGGGACAGAAACTGCAAAAGTAGTCCAAAAGCAGGGACACGTGTAAATGTACGTTATATGTAGGCACCTGTTCCCCCTCTCAGGAGTTGTTTAAAAGCCATACTTGCTGGTATTCTCTAACCATATAAGAGAGGGGAGAAGTGCAGAGCACACTGATTGGGTTATTCTGAAATCCCTGCTGCCTCCATACAAAGGCAGCGGTACAGAATACAAATATCGCTCGATAGTCATGTTTCTAATTGCTTGCGAGATTTGTAGCTAGCAAATAGATGACCTAATTTTCTCTCAAGTATCTAATCCTATTGTTCTTTCAAAACCTTGTAAAATTTGCATTTTAGAAAAGAAAAAAAACCAAAAACCCAAACCAAACCGAATATCCCAAATAAAACCAAAACGCCAAGAAAAGTAATTGCTAAATTTGGGTATTTTGTTTTCCATGGCTTATAGCTGTCAGATGAGCAGACAAGATGTGCTGGTTTGAGGCTAATTAGAATATTCTAATAGAGAAAATTACACTATAGGCTGTGAAAGGAAAACATCATGATGTCTACTTCACTCATATGCTTGCTGAAAAATTGTTTGGGAACAATAACCAAAACATTAGATAAGTCAGTCTCTGTCTGATAATTGCTGGATCTAGCAGTTTCTGGTTTCTGACTCTTCTGCCGATTAATTCTCACTAACTACTTTTCTTCTAACTCCCCTGGCCGATCCTCCTAATTTACCTTGTGCGTAAGGCAAACCTTGGGGTAAGGTACAGGGGTGGGGAGAAGGTGGAAGAGTGGTTGGGAGCCCCTCCTGGGGTCTCTGATTTCTGGGAGGGGAGTTGTGTTTCTGTATTACCTTTACCTTGTATAATTCTGTAACTATTCCTGTCTATAGTGTATTTATCTGCTTGTACATTGTGCTGAGCTGTAAATAGAGCTTCAGTCCTTAACTTCCAGCCGGCTGAGTTCTAGCCTGGGTCATTTGACAAAGTGTGGGGGGGCGGGGAACTCCCAAACCTTCACACAAGATAAACCAGTAATGATCAGACAATCAAATTCATGCCTCAAATAATGCCACTGTACTCAGTATGAGAGATGAATTTGCAACATTCACTGCATTTTTACAAAATAAAATCAGGACAAATCAGAAGTGATTATAACATTTGGGCAGCAAAGTTGGGGAAGGGCCTGGAGAATAAATCTTCTAAGGAGTGACTGAGGAAGCTGGGGCTGTTTAGTTTGAAAAGGAGCAGACTGAGGGCAGACCTCATTGCTGTCTACAGCTACCTGAAAAGGTGTTGTGGAGAGATTGGTGCTGGCCTTGTCTCACAGGTAAACAGCAATAGAGTAAGACAGACTGGCCTCAAGCTGCACCTGTGTGGGTTTAGACTGGACAGTAGGAAACATTTTTTCATGGAAAGAGTGGTCAGGCATTGGAATGGGCTGCCCAGGGAAGTGGTATATGGGCACACAACCAACTCTGAATGTGTTTAAATGTTGTTTGGATGTGGTGCTTGGGGCTATGGTTTAGGATGAACCTTGTGGAGCAGGGTTACCGGTTGGACTTGGTGATCCTGGGGGTCTTTTCCAACCTGAACATTCCTGTGATTCTGTGATTTCCTCTGTATTTAATGTAATGTATTAGAAAACCTCAGCCACAAACCAGAAGGCTACCTCTGGAATTTCTGCAAGACTATTATAATTCACAGCTCCTACACTCTGGGCTAGGATGAATGATTAAAGATTATTTCTGAAAAATGCTAGTTTACTTCTTATCTGTTCCTTCTAACCCTGGCATCTGTAAGATAGACACTGTCCTACTTTCTTTCATACTTCCTCATTGATGTGTGGAGCCTGCATGGGAGGTTGGACTAAAACCTCTCAGCTCACTGGGCAAGTGTTCTTGGGGATCAAATGGTTGTTTATCAAAGCTGTCATTCCAAACATCATCATTTAGCATCTGTAAGAAATTGAAAGACTGGCCTGATTTTTAATTGTTTGGCTTTGCTAGAAGTTTTGACAAATTCAAGTGAAAGGAGTGTGTCTTTGCTTTTGTTTCTTTGTAAAGGAATCAGAAAAAGCAGAGAAATAAAAGAACAGAGCAAAAGAAAATCTGCTTTGTCCTGCACATGCTAATATGCTAAAACCAACTTCTGAAAATGGTTTTTCAAAACATTTTGCAAAGTTTTAGACCCTAACATGTAAATACAGAAAAGAACTACTTTTGTATTGAGTAAATTACAAAGGAAAGGATCCAATTTTCTCAAATCTCTCCAGGATATTTTAAATCTGATTCCTTTTAACCATAGTCTTTGTTATTTTATCTGTAGGTATTTCAAATAATGTTGTTTAAGTTTGGTTGTACCTTCCATAGTATCTTTAATACTCTTGATTTCCCCACTACTTACAAAGGGAGGTAACTATTGTTTTCATTTACCAGATACTGTAATTGAGATATCATTTAAGAGACTTCAAAGCTCTGTAGTCAGTCAGAGGCAGAATTAAAGACCAGAGGGTTGATTTCTCTGTTGGGCAATGCTGGCACCATGAAAGGAGAATGCCCCTCATGAGATGATTCTGAAATTAGGTTTTGTCCATATTCATTTGCTTTACTCTCCCAGAGGATTAAAGTAGAATAGTTTAGCTCTTCCCTTGGCAGACTGGAGTACCCTGGCTGTTTTGCTTAAGACCCAGAGAAGAGTTAAACATTCCAGGAGCAGAGTGGTTACTTCACTATTCTCCTGGCCCTCATCATCTCTAAGAAACTTATTCCTTCTTTCCAAGGCAGTAGGGGATATGCAGCACCAAGAGACCGTAAGATCGCTGACAACTGCTCACATCAGAAGTTACCAAATTTGAACTTGGCAAACAGAGAAAGCTTGTAAAAACTGTGAAATTTAAACTTCCTGCCTATGAAATTTATCCTAAAAGATCTAGGGAGAAGAAAGGACCTATATAACCATCATTGTTACTTCCTCTAGCCATCTGCTCTTTGCAAGCCATACATCTTCATCCAGAAGCTGAACATCAATCAAGTTTGTAACTTTTGATTGAGCTGTATCATAAGTACTTAGAAAAGTGGTCATCTTGATTTCAGATTTCAAGAAACAGAGTCTCCATTATACTCTGAGATGAGGTCTTCCAAAAGATAGTGATCTTTGCTTTTACTTTTGTCTGTTTCCAATATAATTAATCCTAAACTACTAGTACATAGCTTGTCCTGAAACTGTGTTCTCATTGACTTCCATGGCATATGCACAGGACCCATTGTTTACAGGATTAAACTTTTACCAAATGTCACATTGCCTCATCGTACCACATCTCAATTACCACAGCAAATGGAGCTGCCAAGGTATCCTTTCTGCTCACTGCTTCCCTATCATTTTGCATCTTCCCTTATCTGGGCTACATCTGACAGACTGTTCACTTTCGAAGTCTTGTAGCTGTTCCTTCCTTACCTATCATCAGTTATTCAGCATCATGAAGCCATCCATGTCTTCCCTCTGACTCACCCATAATGCTATGGCCATTCCCCACTCATTGCCTTTCCAGACCAAGTACTTCTGCTTTCTCTGCTCTGCCTCTCACACTTAATATGCCAGATCTATCCATATGCCTTCTTCATATTTCCTCTCAAAACTTTTTGCTGCAAAATGAGACAAGCCTGGGCTGTAAATGTCCTGGAATTGTACCTGTCATCCTTGCACTGTCTGCCCTTCAGCAGCTCTCCATCATCACACACATAGATTGTACATGTTAAGGGAGCATTTTAAAAAGTCTACTTGAAATCCTGGGAGTACAGCAAAAAATAAGAATACAAGGGAGCAAACAGTTTGTCAGAAATCAGCACGCAGAAAAACGTCCTTAAATAAATCTTGGTCTTCTCTATTAGTCATCTGTCAGCTAATAATTATATTCAGTCCCTCCCTTGTTATAAATACATATTGATTAATTTTAAACTCTCAGCTTCAGAATGAGTTATATCTGGTCATTTCACCAAGAAAAAAAAAATCCCTAACACCTATTATACTGCATTTAATTAAGACAAGCACCAGCTTTATGTACCGTTATTTGCTTCTGCCAAGTCTCTGTGGTATAAATATTGAGCAGTCACATCTCCTGAATACTAATCGATCCTTCCTGACTTATAAATGATTACAAAAAGTTTAGGAGATGTTTCTTTGCCACTATTATCCTCTGATGCTTACTGTGCTTAGACATCAGGGTTGAGATATGAGCCCAGATTTGTTCAGCAAGTATTTTTCTGAATTAAAATGTAATATGGGGAAGCCTGCAAGCGCTGGCTGGATGCTAACTGTACAGAACCTCTTGACTGTTCACTTACTGGAGATTTGCCAGGTGCAATCTTAAAGTACACTTGCGTAGCAGAATGGAGGAATGTAAGAAAACTATGATGGGATTTAATAAAATCATCTCATAATAACTACCCAGTGATACCTGTGTATTATAAATAAATACGTATATAGAATCAGGTGTAAAATGAGTTGTACATTTAGAAACTACCATCAGTACCACCAGTACAGATGGCTAGGGTAACCATTTAGAAGACCATCCATTACACCCGAAGTACTGTTTATCAATGTGAGTAAGAAGTGAACACATTTGTGATAACAGGTTCGTCCCTGGACTTGTCCAGTTCCATCACCAGCTTGCATTGGCTTGCCAAAGAAGGCTGCCACGTGATACTTTTCACTTCAAATTCACAGCACCTACTTCAGATCCTGGTTGAACAGTGCTTTCTGAAGACAAAGTTGTTGTGACCTTGGTATCCTGACAAACCTCCCCCTGAAAACTACAAATGGCTCACACCGACCCAGTGCAAGCATGAGGACAGCTGAGCTGGCACTCTGGATCATCTAGATCACTGGCCCATCTTTGACAGTGACCAGGAGCAGATACCCTAGGGAACAGTGTAAGAAGAAGAAAAGCATGGATTGGTATCACCCAGGAGCAGACACTTGGACTTCAACAGCTTTAGGCTAGCAAGAGTCAGAAGTAGTAGTTCCCAAATTTCAATGGATTTCCTTCCATTGTGTTCTCCAGGTGACTTTGGTAACCATGTCCTCTGCATCTTGGAGTAAGGAGTGCCAGAGCTGGACAATACACTGGGCTGAAGAATGAATTCTTGCATCTTGAGCCACTCACCTGGTAGTTTAATTAGTTTTGTTCTACTACTAAAATACCAGAATGATGGAAGGAAGAAGCAGCTTTCTGGCTAATTCCTGTTCTTAGTAAGTACACATTTCATGGGCTGTGCTTTGAAAAGTTAGCGCAGTCCTACTAGAGAGAGAATAAAGCAGATCTACATTTGTTGAAAGTATAATGTGATTATCGGGAAGGCTCTAATAAAGACATTTATGCTAAAACTTGCTAGATGATGCCTTCCTGTCTTGTGTTTCACTTACTTGTCTATATAATCATGCAGCAACTGGTTCCTGTCCAATTTTCTGGTGTGTTCCCCTTTGGTTCTGATAAAGCCTCCTGCCTCGCTAATTCCTTTATATCATTCTCCTGTTCTTTCTGTGCCTTTAAGCATTAATAGCACTACAAGAAAATTAACCTTTTTTTTTTTTTTTTTGAGAGTGTGTGTGTGTTTTGTTTTGCTTTGTTTTGTTTTTCAGCTGCAGAATGTTGCATAACTGCACTGATGTGAGTTACTGGAACCAGGTGAAGCAGAGTGCAGGCAGGTTTTGTGCTGCTGCTCCTTAAGTGCATATCTGCAGGAAGCTCCTTTGAGTCCTATGATTGGTGAGGGTGCAATCTTCCTTGAAGATGCTTCATACCAGCCTGTTCCATTCGCATGAAGATCTTAACAGGCACATTTCTTTTCTAAAAGTGCAAATGGCGGAGCCCAGTACCTCCAACACCTCTTCCCATCTCAGCTCTGACACTTCAGGTAGAACAAAATCAAGGAAAGATCAATTTCCTGCTATTCCTCTTATTTAACAGAAACAGGAATGGAGTGTTGTGGATTTCTGCTGAACCCTTAAGTAAGGCTGTAGTTTGTTTGAAAACTGAGTTGGTTTTTCATTTGGATTTTTTGGTGACTGTTGTTTAAACAAAGGCCACTATTTGCCATCCACGATGATTAAACCTTTACCATTTCTAGAGGATCCTCTTGTCTCGTATTAAGTGAGATGTGAGATCAATAGTGGCTCTGCAATTATTTGTCCATTGATAAAGCCTTCATTTCTTAAATGAACTACATTTATCTATGTCCTGACAATGATAAGAGAGCAGCACCAGTCAGCTGCTGCCTAGTCTAGCATTTACCTCCACAGGCAGACAAGTGCCTGGACATGGGTCAAATGATGTCTAACTTTCTTCCTATTGGCATTTCACTTTACAAACTGCTCTAATGGGAGGTTTGACAAATCATCCTTGCTGAGTTCAGATAATAAAAACTAGCAGGACAAATGGGAAGTTTTGATAGAGAGAAAATAATGGCTGATTTCAGGTTAAGTGACCAGTCTGTAAAGCTACCAGATGGTAAAATGAAGAGATCCGTTGCAACAGAAGGTGATGGAAGCATCCTTTGTTTTAAAATTTAATTGCTAAAAAAATAACCTGAACTTTATTCTGTGATAGGAAGCACATCAAAGAAAAGAATGAGGCAGTAGAAACAGTATGAAAGTCTATTCAGCTTTAGCGACACCAAGATTGCATCTTAGTGGAGCATACCAATCTATTTTAGCCCCAGAATCAGAGAATTCAGCAGCAAATATGGAGTGAAGTGGCTTCATTTTGTCTGAAATGTTGAATTCTGGCTTATGACAAAGAAAGGAGTTTCCAAACTAATGTCAAATTTGGTGATGAAAAAAAAAAAAAGTTAATGAAACTGACACATCTGCTTTTTCTGTCCACAAAGAGTATCTTGATTCCAAGCAGCAACTAGTGAAGACAAACAATTTGTACTTATTTGTAGGTGTAATTTTTGATTATGTGTACCACAGCCTATACTGGCTATATATAGAAAAAGTAGGTATAGCATTACTGTGGGGTAAGGACAGAAAAGGGCATTATCCTCCATTTGGCTGTCTGAGGGGAAGTCAGATGTATCTGTTCTCATTTACAGGTATTTTGATAAACAATTACAGAACCTTTCTCAGATGTGCTGTTTTCATGTTTTGAATAGGAGTTCATAAAGGAGTGTTAAAATCAGGTTTAATACTCAAGTCTGCCAAAGCTAGAATTCTTTATTCTTTCCTAGTTTTGCAGTGTGTTCTGGAAACTAACTTTCTAACAATTGTGAAATTACAGCTGATGAGTTGTCATGGCTCTGTCTTGGTTCTTTTTGCTTGAAGGAAACCTGTCAAATGCAACTAATTAGTCAAGGAAATCACGGTTTCAATATGTCTTCAGATACTGATTGGTTTTTTTATTCACTATCTTCAGGTTGTGGTTTGGTATGTTGATTACCTTCACTCCCTTAGTGGGAATAACTCCATATGTGAAAACATAGGAACGATGCCCCAGAAAACAGGAAATCAAAGAAAAGCATGAAACAGATTTGACTCCAGTAAAAATAATATGATATCCTATTTGGCTCGAGTGACTGATTTGTTCTCTTACTTTTTAACCTGGGGAAGCGCAGGAGCTGAAGGACTGAATTGGCTGAACTGGTTATTTGCTGAGAACAGCAGTCCAGGTGTGATGGACATGGCATTGACTGGACTGCAAGATGGCATGAGGCACCACTGAGGGTAAACAGACATTCACTGAAGTATGAAGATCCACAGACATGAAAAGTTTTTATGTACAAAGAGGTAAGAACTACTTAGATTTAAAGATTTTTCAGGCTCCCCAGTTTAAGAGGGACAGGTATCTGCTGGAGAGGGTCCAGCAGAGGGCTGCAAGGATGATTAGGGGACTGGAGCACTGTCTGATGAGGAGAGGCTGAGGAACCTGGGGCTTTTTAGTCTGGAGAACAGAAGACTAAGAGGGGATTTAATAAATGTTTCTAAATATCTGAGGGCTGGGTGTCAGGGGTGGGACATGACAGGTGCTTCTCAGTTGCTCCCTGTGATAGGACAAGAAGCAATGGATGTAAGTTGCAGCACAAGAGGTTCCACCTCAAGACAAGGGGGAACTTCTTTACTGTATGGGGCAGAGAGCATGGGAACAGGCTCCCCAGAGAGGCTGTGGAGTCTCCTTCTCTGGAGACTTTCAAGGCCCGTCTAGATGCATTCCTCTGTGACTTGAGCTAGATTGTATGATCCTGCTCTAACAGGTAGGTTGGACTCAATGATCTCTTTTGGTCCCTTCCACCCCCTGACATCCTGTGATCCTGTGACTTTTACTTTTTACAGCTGATGGAGGGAATTTAGAAATTACGTATTTCTACATAACTATTACTATACAGAATTAAACTAAAGACACGTCACACTTAAGAAACCAGACAGTAAACTATTCCTGTCTTCCTGAATGACTACTGAATCTACTGTACCATCATATAATTGGCAGTGTTGAACAGATGGGACCAGACAGAATAAGTGGCCCACTGCAGAATAAAGCTGAGCTCCTGTGCCAGGGTGTATCACTCACTGGAAAGGGTATATGCAGTTACCCACTGCTAGCCACAAAGACCACAATAAATATTTATCTTTCTAAGTTTCAACAGCATCTTTTAAAATGCTGTCAACAAAAACATTTTCTTATACAAACCCTTTGGAACTGTTGATGAGTAGATAAATTATATCTCTTGTTTAAAATCCAGCAAGCAAAACTGGTGTGATTTAATTGCATTTTGAAAAAAAATTCTAGGTGGTTTGGATTTTGAACATTGTTTTACTCTTACTTTACTAAGATAATCACTTCTGAAATGTTATGGGAAAAGGCAAAATTCTTTGCCCTGAAGGAGACTGCTGTCTCCTGAAGAGATGGACAATAGGGTACAGGCATGAATAACAAACAGCTTTAGAAGGCAGCCTTGTAACTAAACGGTTATGAAACCCAAACAACTTCTTCTCCTCAGTAAATTAGCTCTGTGGATGATCGACTATGCGTTGCCTTTGAGATGGTTTGTTTTAGACATTTATTCTTCAGCCAAGCTACAGCCTAATTATTGGTTTGGTTAATGCTGTGGTGTGACTATCCATAAAAGCTGAAAAGGCTGGTGTGTCTCTAAGTCCTTTTTATTCCATTAAATGTTACAGACCAGGCTTTCAACAAGAGCCAGCTGAGTCTTTTACAATATTTGATTAAATGATGTGTTTTTGGCATTAAAGCCATTTTCCTGTCGAGACGCCTGAAAGATGTGTGTCAAATGCACATTGATACTGAATTACAACAATTGCTCCCAGTTATTTATGTAGAATTTGATGCTTAGTTAGTTTTGTGTATTCAAGTGATCTGTCTACAGACTCCCAGCAGCAGCAGAATTAGTTCTGTTTCTTATGGTAGCATAACTAAGAGAAAAACTGGATAACCTGGATTGGTACAAGCTTGCAAGGTATTCCTGCCCAACAGCTTCAGGTGTTGAGAACACTACCTGGGAGAATTAGAAGAGCTAAATGTGGAGAAACAATTCCTAAATCAATGCTAAGAACTAGAAGAGCCTTGAAAGTGATCCAACAAAAAAGTCATATAAATGTGAGAATTTTCCAAATTCAATTGACCTATTTGGCTAATTTAAAATATCACTGAACTGAAATGAATTCTCTGAATATTTTATCAGAGGAAAACTGCATTCTTTAGATGTTTCTGTCCTACTGTCTAATGGCTGAGAAACTTACTTAGTAGGAATTAGGCAATCAGAATTCTTGTTATTCATCATATTAATTCAGAAAACAACTTCTGCAACACACATCTTGCTTTGTCTTCTCTGAATATAAGACACAGAAAACAACGAAGCCCTGAATATGAAATGTTAATAGGATTTAGAACGTACACACTTCTCAGCAGTCAATTCTGATAGCATTGCTCTAATCTTAAAACAAATTCTTTTTCTTCTCTATTTTTTTCTCCTACACATTCTGAGTCCTATACCTCTGAAGTACTGGCCTTTTAAGCTCCCTTTATTTTAAGACAGTTTAATCTAAAATTTTCCAAAGCAGGTTCATATTCTGTGAACCTGACATGTTTAAAACAGTAACAGTGTAATCAAAACTGTTATTTTTAGTCTACTTTCAATTATATTATAATAATTTACTCATAGAATTTTATTCCCTTACAAAATATTACTTTTTGCAACTGAAAATTAAAGAAAAACTTTACTTAACGTCACCAGTGCACACATTTCTTTCATTGTTGCACTTGGCTCAACTGCTCACTCCCTTTGTAGCCAAAATACTTTTTCAGCAAAGCAGTTGGCTGTGGAGGCATGATTTGGTCTGAGATTATTTATCTTTTTAAGTCTCTCCTTGCAGTTCTCTGTCAGTAAACAAAAATTCACTTGTCCAAAGTTTATTTAGACTAGCTTTATTAAAGCAACAAACTGCAAACCTGAAACAGAGAAAAATATGCTCCTATGAAGTCAATAGGAATCCACCTTCCTAAGCCCTTTCTTATTCCTAGCCCTGGAGATTCTTCTTGACTGATTCATCGGAGGGCACAGGTTTAACTAATTTATCCTGCATAGGTGTTGTACTAGGTGATCTTTCAAGGTCCCTTCCAGCCCCTGACATTCTGTGATGCTGTGATTCTGTGATTACGTGTCCTGTCCACCAGGACAAAACACTCTTCCCTCTAAAGGTTACTTCCTAGACAGATCTGCCATAAGGCTATTATCATTAACTTGCACTTTAAAGAGTCCCTTTCACTTTAAAAACTGTAGGATACATTCCTGATTTACGGCTTACGAGGTGACAACCATCATGTGCAAAGAAGATTGTTTATACTTACCAGAAATGCCTTTGAAAAGAGGGATATTTCAACATATCCCCACTCCATCTGCTTTACATAACTATATTCCTTTTCATAGGAAAACATGGCAATCTGTACTTCCCATTGTTCTCTAGACTTTCTAACAGCATTTTATCCTGAACTACTCAGAAATCACATACAGAAATACAGAAAGCTTATAACAATCTATTAAATTCCATAGGTTTCAGGAGTCATTTCCATAGGAAACCACTTTTAATCCTTATACATATTTTTCTTTCAAGGGCTAATTAAAAACAGAACACAACCCCCCATATGAACCTCATGAAAGACAGCTCAAAACCATGTTTTTCAGGAAACAAACAAAGCAAAATTTGTCAATGGTTTTAGAAAAAACCATAACAACACTATTCAGCATGAAGAGTGGAGTGTACTTACCTAAACTAAACAGCACCAGGAATTTGAGACATACGAATTCTCGTAGATCAAACTGCAGGGAACGAAGCTTTGCTACTAGCTCTTGTGCATGGCTCATAAGATTGTTGAGGGTGGCTCCAGCTTGGGATACTATTATGGAATAATCCACCTGTGAAAGAGAATTGCGTTTCTGTCTGGTTATCACACCTCCAGTACCATTTCAGGGCTTTTCAAGCAATCGCATACAGCTGGATACAGGAATTGCTCTCACCTTAATGTTGTTAGCAAGTCAGGGTGATTTTATATCTAAACTGATTTTAATAATGGTCTATATTGAAAATACGTGATTAAGGGATGTGATCATCTCTTCCACAAAGAGACTGAGAGATCTGGGGCTGTTTAGTCTTGAGAAGAGAAGACTGAGAGGATAAATATCTGAGGGGTGGGTGTCAAGTAGATGAGGCCACTCTCTTTTTGTTGGTGCAGTCATAAGGAACAATGGATACAAACTTGAACGCAGAAGGTTTCACTTCAACATGAGGAGAAACTTCTTTACAGAGAGGGTGACAGAGCACTGGGACAGGCTGCCCAGGGAGGTTGTGGAGTCTCCTTCTCTGGAGACTTTCAAAACCAGTCTGGATGCATTCCTGTGTGGACTATCCTAGGGGATTCTGCTTTGGCAGAAGTGTTAGACTCAATGATCTCTGGTGGTTCCCTTCCAACTTCTAACATTCTGTGATTCCATTATTAGACCATAAATCTGCCCAGTATGTCCTATCAGTGCAAGTATTACTTTGTCTGTATTAGCTTTTTTGAAGCTTTATAGATAAAAACTGCTTGTGACACTGGTAGCTGTCCTCGTATCAGCCTGCCTTATTCACTTGGTGTCCCTAGTTCTGACCATAATTGCATGCCCTTAGGAAGAAAGGCTGATGAAGTGAAGTTTGTGCCTATACTGGGTGTATCGCCCCAGAGGGACATCATGGTATTCATGGGAAACAGTCCCATGTCTGTAACTTGGCCAGAAGCACCTATTCAAGCCCAGAAATGTCGGTGTATTCCCACAGGAAGCAGAGATATTGTGTGGGTGGTTTTTGTTCTCCTTAGCTACACAAAATCCTGGTATTTGTTGGAGTCAGTTCAACAGATTTGTTTTGGAGACCCCTCCCCTGCTAGTGAAGGAAGAGCAGGCAGGTGTGTGACACAGGCCAGCTGCATTTGCATTGTCCAAGGCAGCAACCACAGCACACAAAACCACTTTCTCTGGGGTAAGACAAAAGCAGGACTGTTCTGGGGGTCTGCTGTCCTTGTCATGCTGTCTGTTTGTCCTCAAGGGAGGCTAACCTCTCTATCAACATTCCAAAGTGCCACTTGCATATACAGATTCCACAGAAAGCTGGAATTCATGCACTGCATTATAAAAGGTAGCATTCACAAGCTTCTCATAGGTGACACACCCCTGGGCCTATCCTTGAATCTCAGAGAGCCTTCCCACTGCTTACATACTGAAACTTTCCTGGCTGATGTCAGTTCCATTAAGAGAAGTTTTCATACAGATGGCTGTATCAGCCTCTGCCACTCAGAGATGTGCACATGTTCTCATGGGATGGTGACCAGTGGAAAAGTGCTCTGGTTCCACAGCCTGCGGGAACACTGTGATATGAAGGTGAAGCACAGGGGGCTGGGCTGAATTGGCTCTGAGCCGGGGCTGTGTGACCAGTCAGCTCCAGTGGGGCAACAGCAGCATGGAGCAGGGCGCAACATGTATCAGGAACCTGGGTGATCCAAGCAGCTACCTTAACTGAATGGCCTTTGTCTACTTCTCTGGAGATATTCAAGAACCATCTGGATGTGTTCCAGTGTGATCTGCTCTAGGTGATCCTGCTCTGGCTGGGGGGCTGGACCAGACGATCTTTCGAGGTCCCTTCCAGCCCCTGACATTCTATGATTCTAGCTTAGCCCTGTTCTCACCTATGTGCCAAGTACCTCCTACAAGTGCCACTGCCCCATGCAAATGGCTGGGTGCATTGCTTACTCCTGTGATGAACCACTCCTGACCAACTGGCTGAGCCCTAAACAGATTACCGATACATTTTCAAAATGTTCTAATGTTACCAATACCTTTCTCTTTTGGGAGCCTCCCTAACAACATAGAAAATTCCATCCACGCTTCATGTAAGCACACATAACTAAAGTCTGCCTCTAAACCAAGAATAAGCACAGTGCTAAGTGCACACTTGGAGTTAATGGTTTGTTTTAAGGCACTAGTACTCTAGTGCCATCTTTAAGGTCTCCCATAATAAAGTATTTCACGAAGAACAGTCATGAATCACCAATGGAAACACACCAATACTGAAGAATCTTGGTTTTTCATGCACCAACCCCTTAAAATCTATTTTAAAAAAAGAAAAAAGTTAAGGAATGTCTATTTTGAAATACATCTTCTGATTTTAAAACCATTGAACTGATTTTGTTCAAGTTTAAACAGCAGTAAAGCAAGGAAATAAAAAAAATGGAAAAACTTTTAAACCTGACAAAATTTCAGCCAAGAAACACAGAGAGATGACTGAAAGGAACCAAAAATAACTCCCAGTGATGACCTTAATATAATCAATAAGTTCCTGATTTTTAATAAGACTCTTTTTTTTTTGTTATATGTGCTCTAAGTGCTCCCAAGACATTGACTGCTGGTGATGTACAAGAAAAATGAAGTTAAGCTTTTTTTGTATGGATGTTAAGAATAACACCGCTTCAGCTCTGCAAAGCATTTAAAGTTGTGCTTATACTTCAGTGAAGCCAATGGAGTAAGTGTAAGTATCCAATGAGATAGGTTTTACTGTGCCACTTGCACCTGCGAAAACTGAAGTAGCAACATTAAATTGCTTACTCAGGGACAAAGATTATCTGTGACAAAACTAGGACCTAGTCTTTGGAAATCCCAGCCAAACCATCTTTCATCAACTACTCTTCTAGTTCACCTGTTATTTCTCTCTCTTTCTATATATATATTTACCCATGTTTCTTTAGATGTAAGTATATATACTTATATATATAATACAGGAAAAAGTAACCTACTTCAGACACTTTTAACCTGAACAACAGTCTGACGTAGTGACACGATTCAATTATTTCATGTTAAGAAACCGGTCACACAAAGATCAACTTCAACAACTTAATTTCCCTTTTGTAAATGTAAAGGGGACGGGGGAGGAGGTAACCTCAAAATCCCTCACCGACGTTCCAGTTTGTGGGGGAAATACAATATTCACTTCATAGTAACAAGTTGTATGGATGTCAAGAATATCCATGGCCTTAGTGCAGCGATTATGCCATAATGGAAAAACCCAGTAGATGCCTGGATCTCCCACCATCCCTCTACTGGAGAGCTCTCAGGCAACCTGCTACTCTTTCAGGTGCATTTAATATTTGCAACACCAGCAAATTTGTCTGGGAGGCAAGTCCTCATCTGCCACTCACCAAGAGCAGGCTGTATTAAATTTTTATATTTATTGACATTTCATTACCATAATTGACTGCAGTTGGTTCTCTAGTAGAAGGCACAGGGCTGCCTCCTAAGCAGGAGAATTGGTCCCTTGAGTAGGATTTGCAATTAAAAACAACGCAGAATGGATTTTTTTTTTTTTAATTGTGTAAATATGATGAGTTGAATTTTCAGCTTTAACTAGAGAATACTGGGTGTGCAGAAGGCTTTTTTTCAAGAGTGAGCAAAATTGTAAGTCAGTGGAAAGACGACCCCCAAAGGTGTCAATCAGTTGATACAAAATCAACTGTGCATGAAAAAGCCTCACTTAATGTCTGTTCTGAAAAAAGTGGTCACATTAAAGAGTATTCTGTCCTGCTTGCTCAGTCCTGTATGCAGACACTGATAGTAAAAGCTATTATTATTTTGCTTTCCAGTTCACGATTTAAAATGTTTTTAAAAGACAAAGATTAAAACAGCCTGGATCTGAGCAAAGTGTTTAATTGCATATTAGAGTTTTAACACTGACATATCATATGAATAATTTCATTTGGAAAAAAACAAGTCCACAACCTAAATAAATTCTTCTTCTCAGTTATACTATTACATTTCACAGATGATCATGGTACGTTAACTGGTAGAAGCTTTGATGAAGCTTCCACATAACCTAATTTTAGAAGTTAAAGGACAGGCATCGAGTTATGCCTACACAGACAAATGGAAGTATGAATTCCTCATGCACCACTATACAGAGCTATCTTGCATGATTAATACAGTCATGATGAGGAAGTAATGAGAGAGGCTTAATTGGATTAGCTTGGTACCAAAGCAATGCAGACTGAGCAGCATGGAATAATTTACACTGCTTTGGGTGCTTAGACTGTCAGGTTTAAGGTTAGTATGGACTTCACTATATATATTATGTTGCATACTGTGCTGTAGCATACCATTTGCTAACTGAAGTACCTAAATCTCAAATTAGATATTCAAAACTTCTGCTCTGCTGCCACCTAACTTTGTGCTTAGCTCCACCTTCCACCAGCCTTTGCAGTGCTGAGCAGCTCCTATGTGTGCCTGGGACTACCCAAGTCATGACAGTGGTAAGTAACTGTATGTCTGGCTCATGACACTGATCTTCTTAGCTTTATGGACTATGTGGCTTTCACCTGCCTAAGGCAGCAAAAATGCCAAAGGCAGGATTTCTTCAGCAGGCCGGTGGTGGGAGCCACTGAGGTATGGGAAATTTGGGGTCAAAGGTCCAGTCCAAAAAAGGGTATTAAATAAGTAAGGCTATAGCCTGGGCAATCGGAGCACCTTTCTGAAAGTGAGAAAGATGATGTTTCTTCAGGTAAATCTGGAACATCTTGTGGATAACTTCTGATCATGTTACCAGGTACCATCTGTCACTGAGTGCCATTCCTTTCAGCCAGGACAGGAATTGTGCAAGTAAGGAATTGTGCAAGTAAGAAAACCTTGCTGTGGCTGCATACAGTACTTGTATACTGTGCAAATGTTCTAGCAGACTATTGTAACTTAAGTCAGTGAAAGACTGATTTCATACTTAGTAAATTAAGTCACTTTGTTTTTGGGGCACGAAGGCAAAGGAAAAGTAGGTGCCTACATGAAGCAGAAAGAGCATCCTCCTCCTCCTTCTTGCCCTGCCACATTCAACACTGGCTAGCACAATTGGCTGCTGCNATTTAATGAAGGCCTGCAATGGTCTGCCTGGGGGTCTGAAGTCCTGACTCCAGGAAAGCCTGTGGGTTGGCTCTAGTCTAAGGTCATGTGAGTGGATGAGCCTCTCTCTCTCGGAAGCATTCAGCACAGTATGTAGTAAGGAAGTTTACTGTCAAAACCCCAGTTACTCTTCCACCGTTTCCTAAAATACATATTTCAGTGGCAACTACAGTGGATATTAAACTAATTTAGAGAATTTCATGTAATTAACACTTTCATTAAGAAACATTCAAAGCCATATTTGTGTTACATTTCAAAGCAACTGAAGATGGAAAAGCACTTTGAAGAGGAGGCCATGCGCGGAAATCAAGGAGGACTCAGCATGGACAAACCCAGCAGATCTGCTTGTGTCAGGTTTGGGTATATTAATTAAATTTGTGATGACTTATACAGCACAAGATGCTTGTCATTTTAACATGATGCACAATAATAGAAGATAATGAATTAAGCTGCCAGTGGACCTTTCCCCCAGGATGATGTTATTGTGCTTGCTAATTAGCTGTAATATGCAAATAGTAACACTCCCAAGTACTGCATTTCCTTTGTCTAACTTAAGTTTCATAAAAAGTAATGTATCTATACCCTGTAGCTGACCATATAGAGATTAATTTGTATTAGATATATTTATGTTACAAAACACGTAATAACAAAAGTATTGTTGTCTCATCTAGACAGACTTTTCATCAGGACTGTTAAATTTTCCACTGTAGTAGCAGTGACTACTGTGTTCTTCAAATTGTTAGTATCAAGATATTAAAGTTCTATTCAGAAGATAGCTAACCTAGAGTACCAAGGAATCCATTTATTTACCAAAGTCTTTCAATGCCCTCTAGATTTGACCCCCAAAATGCCAATGCCTCTTTTCTGCCTACTACTTTTGTAATTAAATCACTAATTCCCAAGAATATGAGATGCAATAGCTTTCTGTATCAGCTAACTTTTCATACCTATGACTAGCCTATATATTTTTACTCATTTCTGAGGACACCAGCTCCTTTCTTTTGTCCCTTGGAGATGCTCTTTCCTCTAACTCTCTTGTAACTTTGCACAACAGCAATACTTCTGAAAGGAGCATCTTTCCTTGTGATACAATCATCTGAAGCCTACAGTTTGAAAGTTCATCTGCCTCTTCAGTGACAAGGTCATCTTTCCTTGAACTTGCAAGTCTGTTCCCTGGACAAACAGATTCTCCAACGACCTCAGCAAATACAGCTCCATTGGGATAGCGGAAGCTGCCTTTGCATGTGGGTAAGTGAAACAGAAAATATTGCCACAGAAAATTCCCCTGCTGCACATCACCACATTTTAATGTGTTATGTTACCTTATATGTTATGTACACGTTAATATGTAGCATGTTTGGGGCTTGAAAGGACCTCGAAAGATCATCCGGTCCAACCCCCCTGCTCTGCCAGAGCAGAATCACCTATACCAGATCACACTGGAATACATCCAGGTGGATCTTGAGTATCTCCAGAAACGGAGACTTCACAATCCCCTTGGGCAGCTTTCAGCACAGCTGAAAGATCTACAACATGTCCCATCTAGGGAGAAGTTCAAGCCACAAAATTATGATCTAAATTGAAGTTTAGGAAGACGTTCTTTACAGTGAGGGTGGTGAGAACAGGTTGCCCAGGGAGGTTGTGGCTGCTCCCTCCCTGGAGGTGTTCAAGGCCAGGTTGGACGAGGCCTTGAATAACCTGTACTAGTGGGAGGTGTCCCTGCCTATGTCAGGGGGTTGGAACTAGATGATCCTTGAGGTCCCTTCCAACCTTACCATTCTATGATTCTGTAAGTTAAATTTTTATTTGCTTCAAAACACAATGCTGTCAAGACCTTGGTTATCTCTCATACCCTTCTCTGGTGCTATGCTTAAGAATACAAATCCAGACAGAAAGATGTATTTGTGTGGTGACTTCAAATCAGTGGTTTCAACAATCTAAAAAAAACCCCCTGAGACTTCAGCACTTTTTTGGGTAGCCTTTTTAATCTGAAAAGCCTTGACCAAACTCAGCAGATGAAAGAACTGGCAGCAGTAAGTGTAGGTATGAACAAAATGAGCAGCTTGTCCTTGGGCAGCCAAGCCTACAGTTCTTGTGTTGTGTGTTGACTGCTGCATGAAAACACCTAAACAATCATCTTCCATACAGAGTTTTAGTATCTACCCTGTGTGTGCTGAATGGGGGAAGCTGGCAGTGTGTTGCTGGTGTAGAAGATACAAAAGGCAAGTGCTAAAGTCAGAGGAACTGAAGTTCCATGATTAGAAATGGTCTGTTAAATTCCATGCCACACGGCAAGCCTACAAAACTTGGCATGTGGAAAGCACATTGACAATGATTTACAATTAACCACCACATTGCAAATCACTCCTTAGCTGTTTTCTATTATGAAATTTGGAGAGCTGTAAAACGCATTTGTGCTACCTTATTTCCTTTTGAAATGGTAATTGCTACTGCTGAGGGGCAGCACTTAGTGCAGAAAATGAAGTGTGCAACATAGAGAGGAACTTGTTTCTGAGGAACTGCTGAGGAATTGTAATGATCTGAATAAAGTGCTTTCTTGAAACATGCAGACACAAAAGAGCTTAATTTATGAAACTCCAACCAAATAAATAGCAAAACAAAATAAACCACAGTCTTGCTTTTGTGCAAGGACCAGCACTCGCCACTTTGCTGCTGACTGCACTTTTTTCCCCATCAAAGTGGGAGCAGTGGATCGACACTGGGTAAAGCTCATAAGCCAATGGCTTGAGGGAAATGCAGATGTATGGAAATGTCATAGGAATGCCCTAAGGGAACAGGTTTTGAGCCAATGCATTTGAACACTATTGAGCCTGCTCCTACCTACTAGCTAATTTCAGATACTTACTGCAGAACCAACAGTGGTATGGCCCTGGGGAACTGGATGAAGTTTGACTTTTGTGTCTGAGGAACAGTGGCTGTGCAGCCTAAATAGAGAAAGCAGGTATGTTCTAATTAAATGGTGGTAAGCTCCCGCCTTGCAGCTTCCCCCTTGTTTGTGATGTAGAAAAGACTGTGTTTATGAGTAGCTTTTATGGAGGTATGTATTAAGGAAAGCAAGAAGTGCAGCTTCTGAGGTCTTAAATTTGCTAACTTGTGACAATAATCATGATCCCTCAGGTAATAAAAGCAGGCTATCTCGCTCAAGTCCTCAGTTTAAAATTAAATATAATTGAAAGCCAGATGACAGTCATTTTGTTCACACTGCTTTGCTGGTAGCAGTAAATAAAAACATCTGCAGCACTTTCTATCATAATTGCCAGAGTGCTTTCTGCACCTTAATCAATTAATTCTTATGAGCTGGTGGCATGGTTATTTCCCTTTTTTCTGCTGCAAGAATTGAAAGGGTCAGGGCAGCAACCAGAAAGCATCCAGCATTTAGTGCAATAGAAAAGTCTCATAATACCTGGTTCTGGAAGTGAGGCTTTCCACAATTGTTATACATTAGCTAGTCAATACAGAGGAGACAGAAACAGTAGTAACTGTCCTTTCATACATACATTTTAATTAGTTTTGCTTCTTAGAATGACAACAGGATGAGATGATGAGGGTCCATCCTGACACTTCAGGAAAGAAGTTGTATTGGCTCAGCTTGACTAAACAAGTAACTCGCATCTGAGCTACAATGCAAAAGCGCAATGTACAGCAACTGAAGCCAGGAATGGCTCAGAACAGGTGACTTAGAAGCACTGTCCAAGCATGTAAGGGATGTTTAAAAAGTTAGTGTTCAGCTAGAGCTAAGACTTGCAATGGGATGTCAAATTGCTAGTTAGGGGAAGAACAAGGCAAATGTTAGAGTGCTATAGAATTCAGTTGGCGACTTAGTGGCTGCAAACACAGACCACAGGATGAGGTATTCTGTGCCACCCTTGTCTTGGTGTTTACTGAAATGTTCCCACAGTCTTTGTGATTTGCAGGAGGGCTTGGGGAGGAGAAGAACGACCAGCACTGAGTATAAGCTTGACAAAAAAGAGATTTAGACTAGAACTAAGGAAATACTTTCTCCCCATAAAGATGGTCAGGGAGCAGTGCCGGCTGCATAGGGAGGTTGTGAGGTTTCAGTTCTTAGGGTTTTCAAAGCTCTACTGGACAAAGTCCTGAGAAAACATGTTTGAGCCAGGGGGTCAGGCTAGAGATTCCTTGAGATTCTGTGATTTTAAGATTTATGACTTTGGCAATTCTAGAACTCTAGCTATCCTTCTGGTTAGCTCTCCCAGCTCTGTCCATCTAAATAAAGGAGGTTCTGCAGTGCATTATTTCCACTCATGAATATCGTTTCAATAGGTAATGTTTTGAAGTAAATGCTTTTCAATAACCATACAGCATGCACATTGGCACAGTAGCAGCACTTCAGCAGTAAGTCAACTCCCAGCAGGCTTGCTGTGAGCATGGGTGCCTTGCACAGCCCAGTGAGGGTAGGCACAGTCAGGGCAACTCTGCCTGCTCCTGCAAGCATTCTGGGTTTTACTCTGGGGCGACAGTGGCATTATGTGTAGATTTGAGACTCGTGCCAGTTTCAAAAACAGCAGACAGAAATTGCATAGTTAATTCAGGTCTGGTGTCTCCCTATTTCTCAAGTAGAATCTGTGGTGGGAGTATGTTCTCCAGTTGTCAGCAACTGTCAAATGGGAAAAAATCCATCCATGAGGGAACGGACTGACTGTTTGCTATTGTAATGTGTCGAAGCAGCCCAAGTGCAGAGAGGAATGTACAGAAGATTATGGGATAATCTGTGAGTAGTTGTATCAACTTCAAATTTCATACTTCAGCACAGGAATGTGAAATTGTGTTGAAAAGAAAACATGTATTGAACTTATCTGACAAACCTGGGGTGAAACCAGATGTTTACAGCCCAATTTAGCCAGGTTTTCATTTAGCTGGAGACTGTAATTCTGCTTGGAGATACACAACTTCTGAAACTAGCTGATGATTTGCAAGCAGTACATTTAATAGGCATCCTGCTACCTGTTGTCCAACAGTGATGAAATGCTTTGCTTTGCCTTGACATCTTGTACAACTGGAGTTTTTTGTAAGAAAAGATAAAAGTGGCTAATGAGGTAAGAATTATTACTGTGGAAAAATGTGGACAATGGCTAGAATTTAAGGGTATTTAGAAGACGTCTCTAATGATTTCTGTGGGACTTCAGCACTCTGTACCTTCCAAAACTAACTAATCATCAAACAAATGAGATACTAATTTAGCAGTTCTCTCAGGAACAGAAAACTGTCAGTATACTGATAGCTTTATAAACACAGGAATAAGCAAGCACCCTCTGTGGTAAATAAAACAATTGCTGGTACAATTGTGCATGTCTTGCAGATGACGAAATGGAAAAGGGATCAGTCATTTTCTCAACAGCACCAATACAGATCAAGAGTAACACAACTGATTAGAATATATAATAAATATAGTAAGCCAGTACAACTTTATCTCAGATAGGTCGGTGACTTTCCACAAAGGGGCAGGAGTCAATTCCATAGCTGAAATTTGAATTTTTCCACACCTTTTCTTGGACAAGTCAATCCTGAAGGGAAAATCAGCTATAATTGCTTAGACCTAAAACATTCGTTCTGGGAGTGTGGTTGCTGTCAGAAAGCATCTTAGCCCCAAGGAAATACATCTTTTTGATAACCACTTCTCATCTGCTAGTTTTCAATCACTGAAGTATACAAGTATATTTGAAAAACCAAGTGCTCATGATTATATCTGCTTTTATAAGCTTAAATGACATCAGCACAGTAAGAACAGAGTGCACAAGTCATTCTGTTTACACTAATTGTGGACAATCTCTGAGAGCATAGGAGTGCTTCTGACCTAGTTAAACTCCTGCTATTTGAAAATTATTACTAAAAAGGCATCAGTACTTCTGAGCCCACATACTCACTTGTTGCCCAGTAACCAGCAGGATGGAGCCTTCCTTCCCGTGGACCACTTGTCGGTAAATGTGATCTAGAATTAAGAGTTCGCTCCAGCAGTTCTGAAGCAACTTCATTTGGTCATCAACCTGTAAAGCAAGCACAAATATTGGTGGCATCACTCTAGGAGTAAATCTTTCCTCACACTATGGAGTCAGTCCTCCTTTAAACATCTGGTTAACATTACAATAACAGAATGGTACCAAAAATTATTCATCCACATAATTTCTATCCTTAGTTAATAAATAGGGCACTGCTGAAAACCTTATTCACAAAATGTATAGGCTATTTACAGCTGATTATATCCTAAGAAAGCAAAACAATGGCATTGTTATGCAAAGTAATAATGAGACTATATTATATACTATATATTTACAGAAATGGAAATGGAGTATTATTTTTACCCAAAACAAGAATAGCAAAAATAATGCTAAGCGAACCGTCCCATATTCCCCATCCTACCACCTCAGCTTCTGTAAATACTAAGAAACCTGCAGATTCAAGACAACAAGCCCAAGGCAAAGGGAAATCTGACGAGTGAAGTAAATAGCCCCTCTAAGAACTGCTGTGGTACTCTTGGTTTTCTTATGTGAAACTCTTTAGTGATCTCCTTTGTACAACAAGGTGTTATAGAAATTAAGTCAGTCACGCAAACATGGTTAATTTAATCAAAAACTAGCATTTCACACAAAGGTATCACAGCTTACATCTGAACAAAACAAACTGTGAGACAGTTTAAATATTCAGCATCCATGTCATAACAACCAATACCTGAGTAAGAGGTCAAGCATTTGATTCTATTATAAATGACAGATTTCCAGCTAACCCATCTGTCTCAGCCACAGGCTTTTGAAAACAAACTTCTCCGTACAGGTTTGGCTTTCTGAAGACCCCAACAGCAGCTAGTTTGCAATCAAAGCTTACCTCCCAAGTTTTATCTATCATTACCGAGCCAGTGCTGTGAGAACAGTATGACACGGCAAAATCACACAGACAAAAATGTTTTGCACACAGTGTCTTCCTGCTGTTCTGCAAGAGTCAGAAAACTAGCAACAGCGAACATCTGCTCGTGGCTCACAAAATTTCTTCTCTGTATTCACTGCAATTTAACAAGTAAAAGCCTATAAAATGGATAGCATAAAAAGCACAATAGGCATCAAAACACAGTATTGCCTTCTGAAGACTATTGGATCCAGCTGCTTTTCCCATTTTAAGAAAGCTGGAAGAGTAGAAGAATACTTTCAAGTTTGCACCAGGAGTAAAGAAAGGTGACTTAAAGAGGGTCATGAATTACTAAAATGTAGGGCAAGCGATCAACTTCAGCCATGTAGATGAAGAGAAAGACATACTTTATCTCTGCTAGTGTGTATGAAGTGAAAAATAGAAAAACAACATTGATCACGCTGGACAAAAAGAGTAACACCTCACTTAGGTTAGGATGAAGTTTGTGACGTGTAACTTCAGTGAGATCACAAACACCTTTGTGTTTCTGTGACATGCTAAGTGAATTGCAAAAGCACATTAACTGGCAGAATGAAAAAAATCAGCCTTTCACCAACACAAGCATGTCCCTTAAAACTCGCCTTGAAGGCAAACAGGCTTAGGTTTTGGTGGCCAAAGTGGAGAGTGAGTTCTGAAAAGGAAGGCCCTCTGCAGGAAAAGCACCCTGTGTGACCCCAAGCCAGAGTGTTCTAGCCTGTCGTTACTGGGTAAGCTGGTGAAAATGTAAGAGTCTATCACAAAGATAATGTAGCTCCCATTTCGGACTTCCTACAATCAACATCTCTTTCCATCATATTATACAATGAATTAGAAACAAGCTCATAAACTTGTACTACTGGCTAAACTTTGAAGGTTTTCAATTTGTAGAGATCTTTATTATCAGTGTTTTAACAACAAGAAGAAAAAAGCATGCCCTTTGCCCCAGCTACTGGAAATGCTTGTAAATAAAAACTGAACATCATATGGCCAACATCTGGCTTTTCTAAGAACACTCACCAAATCTGCAGCTGTTCCCTGCCATAGCAGAACACTGACACAAGGATAACGTAACCCATTTCTTACCTAAGCAAGCTGTCAAATGAGATACCCATTTGACAGCTATCTAGCCTCAGGCAAAAGTGTAAGTGAATGTTGTGCCTACATGGTTAAATTTAGGTTCTCTTCAGCCACGGGTATTCAAATGAAGGCACACCAGTGAGTGTAGCATAAATGGATTTTTTTTTGCTGAAGATACAGCTTTAAAGGAAAAGATGTGGAGGAAGCTAAGGGAGGGCGTCTGACACAAACCAAGTAGGAGATCACTTCCAGCATGCAGGCTGGCATGAAAGAGTAATAATGTTAGGAGTATGAAAGAACTGAAACATCACACTTGTGAAAAAGTGACAAGGGAAGCAAAAGAAGAGACTTAAAGGTGGGGAATGGGGAGGCAGTGAGAAGGTGGAGATCAGGTAAATTCTTGAAGGTGAGGATAATAAGACTGGGCGAGATGCAGACTTAAAGGGTTTGTGTGACAGTGTGTTACGCTGCTGGGCCAAAGCAGCAATTATTTTGTGGCAGAGAAGGAAAGAATGGTGGTTGTTGCCAGCATAGGCAGAAGTCCCCAGAAGTGAAAACGCGCATGTACCATTGCCTAATTGCTCAAACAAGGAATACAAAGGTGGAATGAGGGGTAGACTTCTCTTAGCACTATCGCATGGCAATAGGTAAATCCCACTTCTATACCATAATCCTATTTACCTTTGCTTATAGCAACGACAAGGAAGCACGTCAGAATTTGGAGTCATCTGTAACCTTGTATCCCATGCTGTTTGGACTATTGTAGCACATTTGGAATAAATTAAGGTTTCAAAAGGGTCTTCCAGCATCTGAAATCCTGATAGGTAAACACGTAGAGATGTGGAACGAGATACTGCACCGTCAGTTTGTCTGTGCCGTATTCACTGACAGGTATTTTGTGTACAGGTGCATGGTAGGATGCAATGCACTATATTCTGATAAGGTTTCAAGACTTTGTCCTTCCTGTGTTGACCTGGAAATGTATCTCCAGTGACCTCATGGTAGAAATGTGCATGGTATCAGTATTCATTAACAATATTTCAGCACTGTGACCTCTGTGAAAGAAACCTTTGGTGCATTCTCTCTCTTTCTCCCCCCTCCCCAGGAGGGAATTGTTACTTGCATGGTCTCCTTGCCACAGCATTCAGCAAGGGCTAGCTGCAGCCTGCACGCTCCCCTTCTTGTCTCAGCCATTGGCCATTCCAGCTCTTCTCTGTAAAGCACCAGAGCAGAACCTCTGCACGGCTGGGTCAGGAGGAGTTTTAGGGGGAGAGTGGGTGAAGGTGGCTCGCAGTGCAACAGGACAGTCTATGCTTCAAGTATGAGAGGATCACTGTGCTCCTACATTAGCTTATTATTCAATTTCAATACAGAACAGTGTTTCACATTTTAAACTTTCACAAAACCAGATTTGTGAAAAGAGACAGACTTAAGAGACATGCCTCCTCCACCAAGTCCATTGACCTTTTTTTCCCCTGGAGGTTTAACAGAACCACAGAGGCTGGTGGAACCATGGCACTTCCTGGTGTCTACTGTGAAAGGAAAGATGTACAAGGTATTGCTAATCTGTACAGTGAACTTCATACTGTTCAATATCTGAATATAAGTTTGCACTCAGAATTCCCTGGCAGCATGCTCAAGCTCCTCCATTACCATCAGGAATTATAAGGTGACTTTGGATCACTTTCCTGAATTCTGTGCTAGCAAGGATTAGAAAACAGGCATGGGCGAGAATCCACTTTGATGCAACTGTTAGTTTGCATAACTTACCTTACCAAGGTAATGCAAGCCATGTAGGATATTTCTAAGAGTGGAGGAAACAGACTCAGTTTCAAGTGTAAAGGTCTGATCCTGAGCACTGTGGTGACAAACCATCTCTCAGCAGGGCAAAAAGATGGGGTCGGGGCTGGGGCTGGTGGTGTCACATTTCTCTGCTAAACCACAAACTCACAGTCAAGTGAGACCAGTGCTTTTTATATGGGACTCAGTGGGACTTTATCAGGCTCTCTGAGGCTGCTGTTGACACTGCAATACACAATCAGGCAGTATCAATTGTAGTTAAAGGAAGGACTTATCTCAGAAATGCTGGTTACTCATCTGAAAAACTATTTGTGCTGATGTTATAGAAGAGGAAGGCCTGTATGACACAAGAGTAGTATTGTTGCAGAGCGTATGCTTCCCACAGCACAAAACGTTAATCATTAGAAGCTTTTGTTTTCTCTGAAGAACACTGAAATTGCCAAACAGTAAAATGAAGAATGATGTGTATGCTCTGCTGAAATGCACCTTAATCTTATCAAAACCACACTGTGTCTTTCTTTTAGGAAAGGGTTTCACAATATTTAGCATACTGTAACCAACTGCAGATTTATTACAGTTTTTCTTCTGAAGAGATGTTTTGAGCCTGCCACTTGATGAATTACCTGTTAAAAGTTTTGGGGTCAAGGGTTTTTTTTGTGTTGCTCTAAGTTAAATATTTTCTTTATAATTACTGCTGCAGATTCTGTTAAACAATGCACTCACCTTTTACCCAATCTACCTCTGTTTCTGAGAAGTTGGAGAATCCTTTTTCATCTCCTTTCATCTGCACCAACCTGCACTATAGCTTTAGGCTTTCCTGCTACTAAAAATTTATAAAAGGATCTAATGATAAAAAAAAAAAAAAGAAAAAAAAAGAAAAAAAAGAAGGAATTGAAATTTATGTGACAAAACTGTGCTGGATTCAGCTGAATTGTTTTTACTTCTGCTTCTAAGAGGGAATGGCAATACAGAAATAACATGAAGCATTCATCTCATAGTGCCACTTTTAAATTCTACGGCCGTTGAATAGCCATTTCCTAGTGAATATGAAGTGATTAAACATCTGTCTGATTTGTTCAGCCTGAAGCATACAGGTTCAAGGGATGGTTGAACTTTCCTTCCAATGTAGTTAGGAGATCACAGACAAGTCATTACAGACACAGAGCTTGAATTGTTACTCCATTTCCTTATGCTATAGTGAAGCAAATCGCTCCAAATCAAAGTTTTATAAGACAAGTGCACTCTAGAGACTAATTTTCACTCCTGAATGCACGTGTGGTTTCCAAATCATTACATAGGTAGAGAAGGATTTGGACTCTCCAGATGGGTTGCCGCTAACAGAAATAGCCTGTGCAAGGTTGCTGTCAAAAACCAGCACTCGAGAGCCAACAGAGTTTTAAAAGTAAATGCACATCATAACTTTCAGAACCAGTGAATGCCCTAATAAAACATGATCACTATGTATAAACTCAGTAATAAAATGCTACAAAGGTCAAGAAAATATGATTTAATATTAACTATGATTGTTCCAGCTTTTCACTAGAAACCTGTGTGATATAAAATTTCTAGATAAAGGCAGGGAAGGATCTTAGGTGAATGCCCTATTGCTGTCTAGTTCTAGTGTGAAGTAAGTGTAAAATCTGTCTGAAACTGGTAGCATTTTCCTTTTTCTGTGATCTTTTTAAAATGAAAGGAAATACAGCAACACTTTAGTGTGTGCCTTTTTCTGCTCCTTTACAGCATGTGAGGAGGCTGCTATAAAGGTGCAGTTACATGTGGTGTGTGCCATTCTGCCTGTGTGTGTACACCTCTTCCTTCAGTAACTTATGAATCTATTAATCTGATTATTTCAACAAGGAATTCATCTGCCCAAGGTATCAATTTTCCATCTTTCTTGTGTGAATCAGTATCCAGACAAAGGAAAATAACTGTTCAGTACCATGCTGAAAGAAATGCTAATATGTTCACCCTTCATTCAACAGCAGAGAACTAAGCAAGGAAAAGAGAAGCACTAAAATGCTTCATTAACTCCCTTCTCATGGAACTATTAATATTTGGAGTATTCATCCACTTTTTTTCCTTTTTTTTTTTTTTTTTTTTTAAAGGACACAGATATGGAATTTAGAGCACAAAGCAACACTTAAAATGCCCACACTGCTACCCTTCCAAAATGCAAAGCAGTGAATATGTGATACTCATACCCTGAATGGCACATAGGGTTCCCTGCTTAGCAAACACATGTAGGGAGAGACATGGCTTTGCAAAAGCTTCTCCACTCTCACAGCTATATGCAAGATCACTGTGAAAGAGTGGATCAAAGCAGCAGTGACCAACCATTTCCCAGTTTCAGTGCTAAATCTTCCACTGAGGCAAAATACTTTAACTAACTGGAGCCTTGCACATCGGTTCGCACTCATCGTGTTCCCTGGCAGGACTGTAACACGAGGCACTTGAGTCCAAGGGCCTCAGATTACTGAAGGGAGCACGAGCGAGCAGAAGATGGTGATCCTACTAAAGGATAAGACCTCTCTTCTTTTATGAATCTTTGGACTTCATTTATTCCAACCCCCAGTATGAAGGAGAAGGTAAACAGCAAATCTCAGTTCTTCAAACATCAGATGCAAAGGTTGTTCTGATAAACTTTGTGCATATATATACTTCGTGTGTGTGTGTATATATATACACACATATATATACATATATATATGTAATGTAATGTGCCTAATGCAACATATAACACTTCTATTGTGTCTCCTTTCCCCCATACATTTGTCTCTGTGCAAACTGCAAGAAAATAAGTTGGTATTTTGCAGTCAGCATTATTTCTGATGAATTATAAATGCGTTTTTCTTAAGTTCTTTTTGGGGTGGTTTTTCTTTAAACTGACAATAAGAAAAGGATTTCTTTTTAGTCCCAACTGAAAATTTTGCTTACAATGCAGTGTTTCTTTCCTGTCAAAGTGAATGCAAAGATAAGGAAAGACAAAAATCAAGTTTTCTTCTCAGCATCCCTGTTTCACAGGGTGAAGAAGGTGGTGTCTTCTTCAGGACTGGACCCATGGAAATGACCTTTAAAATCCTGCTCCTGTGAGTATCTTTACTGATGCTAGTACAGCGTAAGTTTATGTGTGGCTGGGTCTAGAATTTTAGGAAAAAATCAGGCAGTTTGTGCAGTAATTTTGGTAATAAAAACTATTTTGTTCCATTCAATTTCTCTGGAAATGCAACTGTTTTTCTTCTACTGTCAAGAAACTGACAGCAAAAATGTGCTGGGCTATATTATTAACTCTTAACTTGCACAAGCGTAAGTCCTTTTGACTTCCACATAAACAAAACCAGATTCATTGTGAGCCTTGTGGGTCTGATTTGCTTGTTAGGCTACATGTGACGCCCTCTGAGGAATCAGAAGACTGAACCTAGTAAATTTTATGGTATTGCTGGTGCATTTATTCTTAGCATATTTAATCAGCAGTTTATTGTACACCTAAAGTCTCTGTGGTCTTCTCCACGTCACACATATTTTAGCATTATCTGAAGGGATTTTTAATATGTAATGTTCCTTTCCTGTTTGGTGATTTATTGGATAAATTATTATCTCATTTTTCTTACAGCTACTCCATTTTTCCAGCAGATGCTTATTCAAAGTCTACAGGTAAGCTTTACCTCCTACCTTAGCTTTTATTTGTAAATTTTCTTTCGAAATTCAGCACCATCAAATTTTGACAGAGATCAATACAACACACAGGGCTGGAATATTAAGATTAAAGACAAAATTCTAGTAAGAACTAAATGTATTTTCCACAAAATAAATATTCTATTTAAACTCAAATCAACTAAGCATAATATGGAAAATATTTTTAACTTGTGACACAAGAGATATGCTAATTTCAGAAAGACTTCTGAATATGGTAAGAGTCAGTCAGAGTAATCTCTCAGCACACTTAGGGTCCTGTTCTTTCAAGTGCTGTATAGCCCAGAATGCTGGGGGTTGCATACATTAATATAAGAGTTTTAAAAATTTGCTCTTGTTTAAATTACACTATATGGATACTCTTCTGTTTAATAGGGTTTGTGTTTTATTTCCAGTACAGCTATTCAAAAGAGTGTGGAAAGGGGCAAGACGTAAGAGAAGTATAACCTTTTAAAAGGTCACACATACAGAAGTTGCTTTATGTATGCAGAGTGGGACTGCATTCACAGTTATGGAAACATGCAAATCATCTTCCGATGACTGAAAAGGAGTTGCTTTAGCATTACAGCAATGTGAATGAGAGAAGAATAACTTCCCAGGTAAGTATTGGTGATTCCCAGGTTTGGACACTGATAAACCACACAAAAATCTAACGCACTGGATGTTCCATACCATGTCTAGCCATCATCAAATCAGAGGTTTGTGTTTTATGCGTTCTTTATCTTTTGATTGCACAACATTGCAACATTTTGGAAGAATTGATGTATGGTTTTTTTTTCTTTTCATAGTCCTCTTAATATTTTTGACAAATATCCGACTAAGCGCAAGAACCCCCTTCTGCCCACACTTCGATCACTGAAGCATACTGGTCTGAAGTCTCAAGACTGGGTGCTATTATATCCTAAACAGGAGTCACCTGTAATAGACCTTTGTCAAGAGGTTGGTGTTACTGTGGAACACTGCACTCACCGTACAAATGTATTCCACTGTGTTTTCCTGTGTGTTGTAATACAGCAGCAAAAAAAACCACAGCCACAGCAAAAGTAGATGAAAGGGGATGGTACACTGAGGAAGGGAAAAATAAAAGTCATCTTATATCCCAAGGGCTGTGGCAGTAAGTCCTTGGAGCAGAAACTAAGCAAGAAAGAATAATACCCAGTGATGAGGGAGAAAGAAAATCCAGCATTATGAATGGGAGTTGTCATGTATTAAACCAGTATCCATCTGACTCGATAGAAAAAAATGGCTTAAAGACACCACCAAAGGAAGATGAAGTCTTACAAGAAGGTTGTGGAGAAGTAGTGAGAACTCAAGATGCATGATTCAACAAGCCGTACATGGGGATGATCCAAACGACTTACTACTTCTCTTTACATCTTAAGAGCGCTGCAGGAGGCTCTTGGCATGCAGTGTATCACCTTCAAAAAAATTAGCTCCTTTCCTGACAGTCAAGTGTAAAAGAGCAGACAGAGCCATGCTATTGAAAATCACAGGAAGTGTCGATTGAATGAATGGTTTAGGAATAGGCAAGTGTGTATTAAAATGTTTTTCCATTTATCCTTTCTTTTGGCTTTGTTTCAGTTATTCCCACTTCCTGCTTCCTGTATTCTAATTTGGAACTCTCTGAAGTATCATTAAAATGAGGTTGTCGCAAGGGTACCCAGGTCCCGTACAGGCATTACCACTGCAGTCAGGATTAATATTAATGTTTAAAAACATCCTTGAAGAAAACATTTTTATGTAGTCTACTTGTTATGTTGGTGACAGAAACTTCTGCATCATAAAGTACAGAAAAAGCAGGACACTTACAGCTTAAGCCCACCCTTACAGTGTGTACGGTGATACAACTCAGCCAGCCTCTGACTTTCTCTACTGTCACAGCAGGACACAACTATCAAAATGCTGAGTCTTTAAATCGAGTTCCTACATGTCTGCAACAGAAGATTAGCAGTGAGTTCAGGAAAAAGGGAGGCAGTCTGTACATCTAATTCATTAAGTTTTGCTTAGCTCATTTCTAGATTACTGCAGAGGCAACAAACAATAATACCAGGTTGCTCTGATTACTTCCTTTTCACCCACCAGTGCTCCAGATACCACTACTGTGGGTGCTAAGTTTTAACTCAATTGGCAGAACCTCAGTCAGTGGAATTTGTAATAAAACTGCAACTTTCTCTTCAAAAAATGATTTCTTGCATAGTTTATGTCCAAGTGTCCTCCAATCTACTACTAATCTAGATGCAAGTACCAGTTACTTTAGTTTGTAATTAAGCTTAATATGATTTACAGTGACTAAAATAGGACTTTGATACCCAAATGTAAGAAGACTTCCTGATTAATCCCAGATTTATTGCAGACTTATCAAAGAAAAGTCCATCATGACTCTGCCTCTAACAAGCTTTTCTGAGGTGTAATAGAACCTTGTTTAATATGGCTCCGTAAGTCAGGGCAAGTCTCCTGATACATAAAATAGCCTGAATAATTTAGAAGTATAAATGAATGCAAGATTATACAAATATTCACCATCATTTCCCTGACAGGTAATGGACTGGATTCTCTCTTTGGCTCTTTTTTTTTTTTTTTTTCCCCCCCAACTGATTTGCCTGAGGGTCTGTTTCTTTCAGCATATAATGTCTTTAGGGAAGGGGCTGCCTATTCCTGTTTCTATGCTCTGTTTATGTTATCTAATGGTAGAAAAGGGCAGCCTGCCTGCATGCAGCATCCATACCCACTTTTCCATGTGTATCCTATCTATCTTTCAGTTTCATCTACCAGCCCCCCAAATAAACCCTGAATGTCCTGTTAAATAGTACAAGACATGATTAGTGAGGCACACTGTCCTGTTACATAAACATAAACATCATCTTAACACTGCTATAAGAATATTTTGCTCAATATTTTTTTGTACCGTGCTGTAATGAAATAACCTGACAACCTCCGTAACACTGTCCTAGGTGTGCTACTAAAAGGATGCTGAACTTGGATGTTAGACAAGGTATTATTTCATTACAAATGTCTTTGTCAATGATTCTACAATTCATATGCAGACAGAAATACAAAGATGACGAGGTTTCAGTAGGAGCCTCCAAGGAGCTGATCCTTAGTTTTATTGCTTTGTATCTGTGAAGGCTCTGATAATGCACATATTTTTTAAGTACAACCTAACATAAGCCAGCTTCTAAATTCAGCTTCTGGCGACAGCTCCTTTCATATTTCCTCTTGCATGAGCACACACAGCACCAAAATCCAATCTACTGTGTCAAATACATGCATTTTGCAAATATATGACTATCTGATAAATGGAGTCGAATCTGAGTTTTTTAGGTTACTGTTAACAACGGAGAAATGTGCATAGTTTATTTTTTTATTTCACATGTTGCATGCAAATTGCCTCCTCCTACAGTGTAATGTGCATATAAAGTTCCCTGAGATGTCTCGACTAGATTCACTGTTACCTAATCCAGAATATGCAATTAAAATGTAATTCCTTTCTAGATAGCATCAATATTCTGTCATTGCATAAGGGGAATGGACTAGATGACCCATGAAGTCTATTTCTACCCTCATATCTATTATGATTACCTTATATTAGTAAAATTGCTTTTTAAGGTCACTTATATGTGGTGGTTCCCCTTACACAAATGTTTGGTACATTTGGCCATTCCTGTGTATTTCTTCATGCTCTGTTTAGAACAGGTTCAGTACAGCTAGAGCATCAAATGAAGCAAAATCCTGGTATTTTATTGTAAATAATTCATAAAGCAATGTTATGACCCTTATTCCCTGTGAGACATCCACATAATGAGCCACCCAAATGAAGCAGTGAAAACATCCACTTCCCCTGCCATGGGTGTGCCCCTGACAGACTCCTCAGGGTCAGAAACCCATCAATCTCTTTTCACACATAAGCTAATCAATTCAAAGAGGGAAGTGCCAATGAGCTATTAGATCAATATGGTGAAGTATGGAGATTGATCTTATCCCAGAGTGACTACATTAACAGACTTGTCAGTGTGACCTCTGCCCTGCGGCGCACATTATACAGGATTGCAAGTCTGATATCTGAATGAAGACCTCAGGTCATTGCTTTTAATAATCTGCTTGGCTGAAAGAATTAAAAGTAAATCTGTAAAGGGATGACTAATGAAAATATGAAGCGCCCTCTTCTCCTCTAGTCTTGGAACGCTTGCAGAAATCAAGCCTGCTTTTCACAGCAACCAGCAGCACCGACTGCCTCGCACAGAAACCTGCTCAGCCACCCTTGGTTACCAGTGCCTGAGATAACAGCTGTAATACGACCAACGATGTCTGGCTCTCCAGCCGCAGAAACTATTAAAAGAGATTGAATACAAAACAATCAAAAGCACTAGCAGTGTCAAAACCAGCTGCAGTCTTAGCTGAATTACTCCAACTGGTTTATGTGGACTATCAAATGGAGAGCTGTACCGGAGTCCTGGTGGTCTGAATTGAATTTAGCTGGTCTGAGAGAGATCACAGCATCCGCCACTGTAGTGAGAGCTGCTCACAACACTGCCATGAACAGAGTGTGCTGCCCACCAAGCACAACAGTTCCAACACTTGTATCAACACACCAGTTCTGGGAGTCAGCCTGATTTCAGACCTAGCCCAAAGGCCAGTGACTTCAAGAGGAAGTGGCCCAATCAGAAGAGCCTGGTTTAGGAACAGCATGTGCATACAATCCTGTAACAGTTTCCTGTCCCTTGATCAACCTATGCTGGTGTCACCAACTTCACAGGAAGGCTGTGCATGAAGTGACCACAGCTAATACTTAAGAGCAACCATGTCCGACCTCTTATTTTAATTTTTTCAATAGTTTCAGAGATACTGAAAAAAAAGTACAATTTTTTGTCTCAGTGCATGATATTAACATTGTTAATATTTTCAAAACCTCGAATAATCTCATTGCAATGAAATATTTATGTATATAACACATTTTAATTCTGTATTTTTATTATACCATTTTTATTGTTCATTGTATAATTGAATCAATGAATTAGAAGAAGGTTGCTAAAAGAGGATGAATGCATTTTTAATGAAACTGAATGATATAACTTCTGTTGTATCACTAAGAATAATGGCAGATCTATCAGGCTGAAACAGCTAAAAGAGCTTTGTGAGTTTATCTGAAAGCCCACATAATGGCTCTCAATTAGCTGAAACCTAGAAAAACAGACTTAGTCACCCCACTTAGTGTTTTAATTCATTGTTTATATATATTACCTCTCTTCCACTCTGTGATCAGGTCACCTGTCTAATCATGAAAATACCAATCTGTTTAGCAGATGCATTTATTTTCAGTTCTACAGGCTTCTTGAAAACAATGCTCTTTCAAAGCCTAAATTAAAGAACCAAGCTAGTCACACAATACCACTGGGAAACGTTTCTGAACTCTCAGACTAACGGAACTGGTGAGAACTTCGTACATTAACAGTGAGAACATGGATATTTCTATGCTCACACAGCTCAAATCCTTAATTAGCCCAGTGGCCTAAATTATAAATACCTTCCAGGTAGAAACTACTATGCTCAAAAACAGAGCAACAGAAAAATCCTTATATTAATGTAACACTGACTGAAATTTCAACACAGCACAAACTGTCATACGGACACTTAGCGCACCAGTGGCAAACCTGGCTCTGAATCCTACACGAGCTTATGCATTCTTTGCAATGTAGCATTTAACTTTCTATTATTTTGTAACAGATATAAAATTAGATAATGAACTTTTATTAGTATGAACTGCATGTGTTGTAGAGAAGAGACTTTATAATGACACTCTTAAAAATGTATTTGCACCGTTTGGATGTGGTGTTTGGTGGTTTAGGGTGCACCTTGCAGAGTAGGGTTATTGGTTGGACTTGGTGGTCCTGAGGATCTTTTCCAACCTGAATGTTTCTGTGATTCCATGATTCTGTTTTTTTCAGTGGGAGGTATGTTATCAAACTATCTTCTGCCTTCAAGCAGAAACTGAAAGGGAGTATATGCATAATGCATACATGAGTATGGTACACAGGATACTGTAGCATTGCTCTAGTATGAATTTTGAAAGACCACGTAATTCATAGTGGTAAACCACAATTAAACAAATCACACCACCAATATGTGCATATATTTTTTTCCCTACTACTAATTTGTGGTTTTAGCACCATGCCCTCTCCAAATAAACTAAGAAGCTATTCTGTAATAAAAGTTGTTTATATTTTAAAAAAGTTTTGGAATTCTGATATTTTATCTGTATCATAAAGCTAGGAACTTAACAAGTAGTACAGACTTCATAACAGCTTTGATTCAGAAAAGCACCTTACATGTTTAGTGAAGCATTCTTACTGATGGGGAGCAGCTGCTTATGTATTTTCACTAAAATGCAAATGATTCTTCTGAACAGGTGAAAGGGAAAGGAAACTCATAGCATATATGGAACTAAAATACCCTTTCATAGATGTATTTAGAATTCCGTGCCTCACACTCAACAAGTGCTAGAAGTAAATGCTGCCTCCCAATGGAAATGTGAAGTTTGTTTCCCAATAAAAGAAACCACAAAATTTCTAGTCCTGTTATTTCATCAGACATTTGGTCTTTAACTTACTCCTAGTAAGAACAGAACAATCTTCATTATGGGATTTCACAATCAAATGTTCTGTTTAGTGAACTGCAAAACACAGTTTCTGGAGTAAGGAGGGCATTTTCCCCTTTAACAGCTACTTGAAAACTAGTCAGGAACATGAGGAAAAGAAAATGGATTAGTGGTAAAGCTCAAATGAGATCATGAAGTTCATTATAAATACAATTTATCTTGTATTTCTGCAACTGACTACACAGCTCCACAACTCATGACTGCAGTACCACTGTTATACACAATCTACCAACAGCCACATCTGTCTGGTCACAGAAACTATGGCTGCACTAGGGATATCTGCTAGTGGCTTCTATTTACATGGGTGTTGAATGTTTGAGTACAAACAAATGATCTGCATTATTGTATAATCACTGAAACTTGTCACTAGCTTCTGTGTAACAAAGGAGTGTCTAAATTAACCTTTTTTTTTTTTTTTCCCCAAAACCCTTCTTTCCAATTTCTCTGCCTGCAGACAAGCACTTACAGGCAGACAACACACAGGAAACTTTCGGAACAAAAAGATAATCTTCTGGGAGAGTTACAGTAGATTGAAAACACATGTCCAGAATTGAAATGCTGCCTCAGCCTCAACGGAATAAATAGTAAATGTTTTCCAGGTAACTACTGCAGCTGTTTTGATAACATATATGTGAATACATTTAAAATGTCTGTTGATTGACAAGTGTTTTGTGGGCTTACATGGAATGCCAATAGCTAATTATGAAAGCCTGGCTTGATTCATCAATTATTAGCTAAATATTAGGTGCCTATTGCAAGCTCAAACATAGGGAATGTATTGCCCCTAAGTAACTTTCTAAAGGAACAAGCCCAAACACGCAGATTTGAAATAGAAGGGAATGGCACTATTATACTCCTACTGCATATACAGAACTCCCACTGAATTTATCAGGGAACACAGAAACAGGAGCCTCGAAATTCTGACTGAGCAACATGAGCAGCAGCACATGCCATGTTGTATTTGTTATGCACGTAATATTGATTTAGCTCGTTCTTGCTGGTCACGTTTCAAATTCATTTCGTGTTTAGGAGGTGGGGGAGAGGAGAAGTATCCCCGGATTGATATTTACAAGATATTTTTATGCCTGTTGAACACAAGATTATCTGATAAATTAGTACAAATGTGGCTTTTGAGTGCAGGAAGAATAAGCCTTTGAGAAGGAGCATGAATGAGGTAATGAACTGTGTTTTGAAAAGGTTGTATTTGCACCATTCTCCGCCTCCTGTATGTAAAGATTGGGACAGTATTCGAGAACAGAATTGCTGGTGTTCGTTTTAATTTGCAAGGGGCACAGCACAGTAAGGTAATGCATAATCACCCTTTGCATTCAGAATAGATGATGCTCTTGAACAGAATACAGCAACAGAGAAAATAGAAATAGATGTGACCAGACACCTGCTGACAAACAGTGACAAATCCCACTGACACCGCAGTGACCCCCAGTAAGTCAAGATTTAATTAAGGGGTATAATTATGTCAGTGGAACAGAACACTAATGAGTGGTGTTTTTTTATACGGGTAATTACACATAAGAATACAAAGTAAGCTAGGCCCCTAAATAAGTCATTAAAATGAACAGTATAGAATGACAATCACAGTTCCAAGTACTTTTTTTCCTTTCTCTGTAACAATACAGGTTGAAATGACACAACTGGTGAAGCACCTGTACACACATGCTAACAAATGCTGTTGTCCCAATCCTGCATGAGTTTAAGCATGTTGGCAACACGACCTTGGCGGTACAATGCACACCAGTAAGGCTAGATATGCATGGGTTTGCTGGGATGGCTGTCATGTTTGCATGTGTTTTGTACCATGCAGGGGTGACTTTGGCTCATTTTCTAACAAATGGCATTCTGTAGCTATTCTCTTACACGTAACACATCCTCTAGACTTTATTTGTCATGTGTGTTGGTTACAAGGAAGACATACACTACGAGCAGCTCCTGTGATTAGCTGCATAATCACAGGGCACCATATACATTTGCGATCAAACAACAGAGATTTCTTCTGGCAGTGCTATTTTATCCCTGATCCAGTTACCTGGAATTTATCTTGGGAATCTTTAGGCAGTTGAATGAAATATCTGAAATATCTGTGTCTGCATATTTGCTTGTGTTTCAAACAGAAAAGCATCGTAAAGTAAATTTACTAGATCAACATGTTAAACTGAGGTGAAGAACATCATCATGAATAATGATCACAATGGTAGGGGAAAAACAAATTTCCTATGGTCTTGAAGACTTAAAAGAATGCCTGTGCAGTTTGGGGCCAGCCCTCTGCCAGGATTACTCTATCTGCTCCCAGCTGGTAGCCTGCAGTTCATGACAGCCTTTTATCCGTTATCAAAGCAACAAGTGGAAAAGCAGATCCTCCTGCCTCCTAACACTCTGTTCAGTTCTCTCTGTAGAATTTCTGCTTCTAAATCTTTCCTTTTAACAAGTCCTCAGATTTCCTTCCTACTGCTGCAGGAGACACTAAATATGTCTCTCAAGTCTTCAGCTCACTTGTCTAACTTAAACTCTGCAGGACACTAAAGAATGAAAGAATAATTGCATTACAACAGGACATTTTGTACAGGAACTGACTGAAATGTAGAATGAGCCTGATCCTGCTCACATTAGAGTGCTGAGAGTTCAGCAATTTAGTTCAGTGATGGCAAAGTCAGATCCTAACTATTCGAGTTGATACCAATATAACATTTTAATTACAATTTCAGAGTTAAACAAGAGTTAGGCTTAGATTTAGTCTACTAACCTACCAATCTACTTACATAAAGTGCACATTTTGCTCTAACATAAGCAAAGCAAATTACACTGAAATTTTTAACATATATAATCTACTTACTTTGCATTTTTAGTAGTATAGGAAAAAATTTTAAATGGACAAATTGGTGATATATAAGTAAGTATGATCTTTCAGTCTACCCACTAAAACTGAACAGTTATTTGTTATTAAATATAAATTTATATAATTTATATAATAAAAATAAAAATAAATCATGCTGTCATAGAGTAACAGGTCTTAGAAACACAACCCTGTAAGATATTATAGCTACATTTTTAAAATCAAAGGGACTTAAATTGTTACTGAGACTACATTAAACATAAGGTACGTTAAAAGGGTTTAATTAACTCTTTTTTTTTTTTTTTTTTAAATGGCTTTCTCCGTGACTTACTACAGTTGTGCAATGACATAAGATGGTGTGGTAAAGCCAGTGTGGCAGTGAATCCAGGACTTGCTCCCTTCCTGAACCAAGGCTTTTGCCACCAGGTTCCTCTATCACACCTAGGTGCCTACTTCAGCCAAGCACAACGGATGGAGCAGGGGCCAGACCCTGTCAATACTCTGCCCTGCCTGCAGTGCAGTCCTATAGTTCTTAGCAGAGCAAGACTTCTCTATCTAACTATTCCTTTAAACCCAGTAAGGGTTTTAATACATGTGAAAGCACAGTTCAGCTCTGGGTCGTCTGACACTTTGCTAAGACATGGGCAGTAGCATCTCATTTTGACAAAGAACCTGATGTAGTTATTCTGGACAGGGCCCTGGCAAACATAACCTTAGCATACTGAGTCACTATTCTGTATTTTTCCCATGAGCTGCAGCACAGGCAAAGACCCAAACAGAACCAAAACATCATAAAAGAAGAGAGACTGTAAGAACTATGTAAATGATTTCACCATTTTTTTATCTTTGTACCACTTAAAAACATAGGATTAGCTGGAGTGACTCCCGCCTGGGCTGCAGAGGCACAAATGCATAATGGATCCCTGACATCTTCTTCTCCCCCATTTTCATGCCCGTGAGGCCGGCCCTGCCCCACCGCCTATGAATGAACAGAAGTGCCTTTCATCCTCCACTTGCCTGGTGCTTCAAAAGGAACTACTAAAATAGCAGCGACAAAAATCCAGCCGCCTGCCAAAAGGCCTGCACACGTCCCGTCCTCGCAGGCATCTGAAAGGTTGGAGAGCTCAGCAAAATTTTTATGTACGGGAGCAGGCCCAAGGAAAACTCACACGCCATAACCAATTGTGGACAGAGGATCATCTATCAGCAGACAAATGCAGGAACTCCAGAATGTCTCTCCTCAAATGAAATAATATATCTTTGAAAGCCAATGCCCGTTTTAGGCCTGAGGCCCATATATCAAGCCTGAGAGGCTTGTGGATACGCTCCAGGGCCATTAACCTTCCACCTGTTTCCCCTTGTCCTTCAGGATGAGACCCTGCCCTTGATTTTACTCCCTTCCCCTGTTCATCTTCCGACAGAGTGTAAATGTAAAGCAGAGGGCCTGCGAAATAATTCAAAGGCAATGGACCAGGGACATGGTTACAAATCTCTGCCACTGGCACTGTGACTTATGCAGGCAGTTTGTCACACATGAGCCAGGTGACCTCTGTGACATAACAGAGAAAAATATCGCCCGAGATCAAAAGATGAGATTCAGAGCGCTCTAACTAACTCTGGTGTACACAGCCATGCTACACAGCGCCCAAGAGTTGCCTCTCGTCTGAACATCGCTCGCTTTGCTCACTAGCAGGCAGGCCACACACTCCTGCTAATTTCAGTCATCTTTTTTCTCTCATCTCTTCGGAAATCTTTCCTGTAACCGGAACATCAGATTTTGCCGCCTTCTGATGCCTGTCTTTTTAGAAAATTATAATTACATTGACAAGGATAGAAAGCAAGATGTCATTTGGCATAGAACAACTAACACATATAAAGTAGTATCATTGAAAATTATGAACTAGCCACTTTGTAAAATGAGTTTCTGTTTTCATCTAAGTGATACAAAAATTCTGTATGAGCACTTGTTATTGCCAGCATTGCAATGGTAAGTTTTCCCAGTCTAAAACATTTGCCATGATGGTTAAAATGAGAGTAAAGTTAGTATTAAAAACTATGTAACGCACCTAGATAACACACATCTGTGTCTTACAAAAAGATATACAAAGAGAAACAGAATAAATTGAAACAAAGCCTAACCAGATTGATTTCTTTAAAAAGCTTGAACTCATTTCTCAAGCTTTGTGCTACATAGGAAGTTTTCCAGCTGGTTTGCACATGCAGGACTTCTCTGCTGGGTACAGACGAAAGAATACGGCCTAATGCAGTGTTTTACTCCTTATAACCTAATGATACATTTGGTATGGGCATTTAATTTTGTCTATTTCATAAATTAAAACACAACCACCACAACTGTCACAGTATTCCTGGCATGACGATGAAAAGAGAAATACTACTGTAGCTAGATCAGCTTAAATCCCATTCTAATCCTAAATCACTTTGGCACTTGCCAACATCTACTTGATGAAAAACTCAGTTTAACCCATGAATGTATATAAAAATACACATATACAGACACACACATAAAAATTCATCATATTGCTTACAAGTGCCCTAAACATTATCTCATCAGCTCCTTTAGTCTGTCTTAAGACATGCTGGAGAATTTCGTGGAGTTCAAGCTCTCATCCAAAATAATCCAAAGGGCTACTGTTCCACCATGGCCATGTATCTAAATTCACTAAATCTAAAACCATAGCAAGTTGAACTATGGACAGGACTTCAGGCTAAATCATGCAGTAGTTATAAGGAAATGTACAGCTGAAAATTATTTCATGCTTCCCATTGACTGAAGCCTGATGCAGAACAGTATATGACTGTGTTGCAGAGGGCTGCAACGGTAACCACAATAAACGCAAAATTAATATTACAGAACGATTACTGCGCAGTGTTACCACAAGCATTTGTAAAAATAGGACAGCTGTTTGATTTTAAAGTGCTGAAATCTTTTGCTCTTGTTCAGGCTTACATGTTTTGTCTTAGTATTTCAAAAGAACGCCTGACAAAGATACCAGCAGTGAGCAACTATATGCAAGTTTTGTTCCTGGTTTCAGTGAACTCCAATTCAGATCCCAGTTGTCTTCATTTTTCAAAATACCAAAGAGTGTTACTTTTTGCATATAAAATATAGGTGATAAATCCAAGAGTTTTGGCAGTTAGATCTGTAGATCTCTTTGACACTCCTATTAATTCTCCTATTAATTTGTATTTATGCCTGATTTCACTTAGGTTTTCTGCATTTCCTTGATGAAAAAAAATATATTTGATGTACCCCTGAAAAAAATTAATATTTAACATAAAGAGCACCTAGACCAATCCATCGCCTTTTACAGTAAGTATGATCCAGTGTATCTGTTTTTGTAACATTCATGAAATCTGGAAATCAAGGCTAGGTATCATATGCTACTCTAACAGGCGTCTGATCTGTTTTAAATGCCCAAATGGCCTATTAGAATTTCCAAGACATAAAGAAACTACTTTAAAATGTTATTATATGTACAAAAATACTGTTGTACAAATACAGTAAATGATAAACTTTATAAATATACACCCAAATACACATGAAATTATTCTTCTCCTTTACCTGCTACCATGTGCCTTCTATGTAAATATCCACTGAGCATCAAGTATTTTATGAGATTAAAGGTTACAGCATCATGTCTTGTCTTGAGGAAAAAAGCCTTGAGCTGATTGGTTGACATACCCCACAGATGCTACAAGTCTGGTTAATTGTATTTTTGTGTGCTTATGCCTCCCTGATTTGGTCTTTTAAAACAAAAGAAAACGAGGAGTATTTAACATTTTAAAAATAATAATAATTTGGAGCATGAATCATTCCTTACATTCTTTTCCAGCTACAGACAATTTCTGTTGGGAAAAGTGCCACATAGTATCGACAGTGACAACAAATTGTATTGTCCAGTGAACATCTGTTTCCGACTCCCACACTGACATTACAGGTTGGATACTTTTGATTTAGTCTTCACAGGCTGCCCGACTACAGAGGAACTGGAAATTACTGGTACATTCAACTTTTATTATTGGAACACAGGAAAACTTTATCATCATGCTGGGAAGTTCTGTGTGTTTTGAAATATTGGGAAGAGGGTCATGTTAGCACAGAAACCCATACACAGTGGTTCTTAGGAAGAAGGAGAAAAGCGGCTCCTGGTCGTTATATCTTTCAGTATATGTGGATATGCAAGCCTGAGGTGAAAATCTCAAAATGGAACACTACTTCTGTTTTCAAGATGCAAAGTTGGATGATGAGGATTTGGGTGGGGGTGGTATTTTCAATAAAATCAGTGGCACTGCAAAGAAGGCACAGATTCTCCTGATCTTGCCCAATACGTATTACCATGTCCCTGTACAAAGTATCTCTGAAATTCAAACCAGTTTCTATAGGGCAGAACAGGCTCAGGTTTCGTATAGGTTGCAGGATCTAGCCCCAGACATGTCAGTCTCAAAGAAAGAACTGATCTTTTCTAACTCGTATTTATTGCACCAAGTTACTATGATACTTACTCACAGAGAAAGGCCTTGTTAACTAGCTAAAGTTACTGCTGTTAGAAAACCTGAAGACAATACTAACCAACCTTTTAAAAACTATGGGGAGTTTGTGAGAATGATCTATGTCATTTTTTCCCCCTAGTCATGCCACCATTTGTTCTTCAGCCTGGAGAAAAAGGCAAATTTCCACTTTGGCAGGGACAGGGAAGAAATGAAGATCCATTCTCGATTGGCACTATATGCCACTCTGATAAACCTACAACTCCTGATCTATAAATATATCAGCCAGTGCTGGCATAAACTCCTGAAAACCATCCTCTTTTTACAGAGAAAGGAGAGAAACTCTACTGAAATTCCTATTAACACTAATTAGAGTTGCCAGCATGCAGAGAAATCAAAGGCAAAACATGTAGAGCTCCCCACTGAAGTCAAAAGGCAAAAGATATGCCTTAAAGGAGAAGCATGCAAATTAAAAATATAAGCTGTCTGGCCTTACCAAATGGCCATTGACGTTGAGGTGTAACCCTTCCTACTGGGAATACTCACCCTGAAAGTTCATTTTTAGTCAGGAGATGTCTTTGACCACACTTGCAGAACGAGAGCCTACCTTGCAAAAACAGGTAATTGTCACGTGTTCTCTACTTGCTATAGAAAGTATTACTGTTGCTATTGTTAATATTGTTGTTTACTCCCTGCATTACACACCAGGTCCAGTGTTTTCCAAGTCCTGCATCAGAAAGGTAGTTTTAAACGATTCTGGATTTCTCAAAGACTAGAAAGTCTGAGTAGAGTCTTTGGAACATAGCAAATACTCAAAATACTGTTGGGAGATTCTGGCCCTCAGCTTCAAATGCAGAAAATCAGTTGATCTTGCTTGTCGGGAGTGTAATATGCACTTATATATGGACTAACCTAAACAAATAGTATTTGTTTGTAAGTAGTGTGCTTTCTATTGCCCTCTCTGCTCTCTGCGTATTAACAGAAGCTATATTCTATGCCGTGATGACCTGTGTATGAGCTACACATTAGTCTTGGCTTACATTTGCACACTAGATGGTTTGCACCACCTAACTGCCTCCGAGCAGCCTGTCTACTACATCCCTATCATCTCCCACAATTCTTTCTAATGTCAGTGTTATAATGCTCTAAAAACTACTGTACAGAGAAATAGGAATGGAATCAGAGGCTTTTGGCAATTGTTACCTGTTATTCTTCCTGCGTGTTTTTGCGCTTACCTGAAGGTAAGTTAATAGTTTAGTTTAACTATCTTTGTGGTTTTATTGTGACTTTTCTGGAGTAGCTAGATGGAAACAAGACTGTTGGCCCATGCAACCCACTATTCTGAACCATCTTCTCAAAGATTTACACATTTTCCCAAATGGGTGCACAAGTTTAAGAGGGTTGGCACTGAAGCACACTGACTGGTTTTTAAGATCTCTGTAGGATAGGTCAGTGAAGCCCACTGACAGAAAATATCTGTAGTTACTGCCTGCTATGTAGTGGCTGTGGTACTGACTTTATTCCCAAGAAAGCAAAAGGAAAAGGAGGAAAGAGGAGAAGAGGAAATAGCAAAAAGGGCATTTAGAAAAAGCATGTAGCAAATGAAACATAGAAACCTGACACAGACAGCTTTCCAGAAGCAAACATCAAACTGACAGATGTTGTGAGTGAAACCAGAAATACAGTAGTCACGATCTTAACTAGCACTGCTAATTCAGACAGAATTCTCATTGGTTTCAGTAAATCTTTTTTCTGATCAGCAGTACAAGATCAAGCCCATGAAAACAACCTGACTTATAATGAAACCTACTGTATGGAAGCCTGATTCATTCAGCTCTCTATTTAAGGATTGCACACAGTTGTAGGCACACATTTATCTCCTTTTACAGAGAATTCTGGTCATAGCATGGAGACTCAGTACTCTCTTACTCTTTTTGTATCTTGAAAAGGCATGAAGTAAATTAGGGGATGACTAGACGGCTCTGTCTCTGCTACCCCTGAAGTGCCGGATTAGCCCTCAGACTACGTAAAAAGCTGGTACACAAGGGCTGTAGCAAGCTGCATCTCAAATCATGAGGGATTATGACTCAGCACCACTTGTCACTGTATATGCTCATTATTCAGGGCAAACTGCAAGACTGCAGTAAGTATTCCCCAATAAACACCAAACGGCATCCAGATGAAGCAAACAGACAGTGCTGACTGTAACAGCAGAATAAAGACACAATTCTTCGTCACATCCAGTGTCATTTAGTTGGGGTGATGTTTCCTGTATTCAGCAAACATGCCAGTAAAAGAATTTCCTTGGCATACAGACAACCTGGAAATGTCCTTTTAAAAATCAGTTAATACCAACAGGACTCATGAGCTAGCTGAAACCATTTCCTATGCTATGGAAAGAACATCTGAATAAGGTTAACCAAGACATTTCACCCTTCCAACCTCCCCCCTCCCCATCTATTTCTGGATGTCTTCTTTTGTTCACCCTCTGCTAATTATAGTGGCCTTGCTTAGGTGATATTTATAGCCTTAAAAGACTTGCCTAACTTTCAGAACACTTTATTCATGTATATTTCCTGTGTTTATTGTTGCCGTAACTGATTTTTTAAATTAAATTCACCTGATCCAAGATTTTATTTAGCAACAAATATCAAAGTGACTCTTCTTTCAACAAATGCAAGAGCTGTATTTAGATGTTAAAAGTGTTTTTCTATTTCTGAATTTCTGAAACAGGTTTGTGGTTCTTTCCCTCTCCAAGTGATGAGTATGACAAGCAATTCCTGAATTAGACAAAAAGAAATTTCCTATTCCACCACAATGTGATTATTTAATATCTTACTTTACTATTTTATCATACCTTTTTTTTCTTGATCTGTAATGACTGCTCTAACAACTGGGGTGTTTCCAAGACATGGTGTTAAATATTTCTTCTCCAAGACTGCCCTGGCATTTAGCTAACCACCTATAACTGAACTTCTAACAGTTACAAAAGTGGAAAAAATACCTTAAGAATGTCCACCTAAAATTACAGCTTTGCTTTCCCAGTGGCACTATATTTTATCTTAGTTTTCTCTAATTCCCCACAAATCTACCCTTTTATTTCTTATGTAGTTGTTCTTCAAATACATCCATGGTGATCCCAATAGCAACAACTTTCAGTCACTATTTCCAAACAGCAACTAGAGAATCACTAGAGAAACATTCTGGTTGGAAAAAACCCTCAGGATCACCAAGTCCAACTGATATCCCTTCTCTACAAGGTTCACCCTAAACTGTGTCCCCAAGTACCACATCCAAATGACCTTTAAACACATCCGGGATTGGTGACTCAACCACCTCCCTGGGCAGCCCATTCCAAAGCCTGAGAACACATTAAGGAAAAATTCAGTGCAGGTCTTTCAGCTCCACTGAAAGCAGATTTGGGGCCATGTTAAAGGGACGCACAGGACTAGCTGGTGGCCTGCCTTTCAGCAGAGATCCTTTCGGCTTCCCTGCTAGCTGCCACCCATTCAGACACACAGAGGCAGAAGTGAGTTGCACAGGACAAAGCTAGGCAGCAGTGGCCCATTCAGTGTGCTGCTGTCCCCATGCCTGTGTACACATCTCCATTTTGCACACAAACACAGCTGCCTAGCAGGACCAGCCAAGCGCAGAGCCACCCATTTCAGCCCGCTCCCAACGCTGACATGGGAAAAGGGGTGGCCTCTTCTTGGGTGGGCTGCTAGAGGCCCTCAGCCCTGTTCCCACCCAGGATGTACACATCTGGAGGTCGGGTACACCTCAACTTGCCCTCCAGCAGGGTTTGAGTGCCATGGGGGTGCAGAAACAGGGGCAGCAGAGCAGCTGCCCAGAGGACACTGTCTAGCCTTGTGCGTCAGCTCAGACTGCCCACCTACATCTCTTTTACACAGCAGGGTCAGTCTCAGGTCAGGAAGAAGGAACATGCTGGAGTCAAAGCCGCAGACCTTAAGTCAGCTGCAGTTCTAGGGCTTGTACCCAAAACACGCAGGACCCAGCTCTTTATCCTGAGGCAGAGCCCTGAGGGCAGCTGCAGGCACTAATGTGCTAACAGACCAACCTCCCGCCCACCTACAACACCACTGAATCCTCAGCCTCAGCCTCAGCCTCAGCCTCAGCCTCAGCCTCAGCCTCAGCCTCAGCCTCAGCCTCAGCCTCAGCCTCAGCCTCAGCCTTCCCCAGGCTGCTCCACAGGTAAGGCCTTTTTGTTGTCTGTGTACTTGCCTTGTCCCTCTTTCAAACCATACTGTGTTCCCTGTGGCTCAGGAGGTCCTGTGAGAAGGTGGACCAGTCTTGCTGGCACCCCTGAGGGCCTACCCTGGTTTGGGGAGCCAGGCTAAGGTGACAGGGCCTGCAGTGCCTGTCAGTTCGTGTGGCACGTAGAGAGCAGACAATTCAGATCAATTTCATAGTGTGGTAAGACAGTATGTTGTGATTCAGCAAACACTAATTCTGAATAAGCTGTGCTTTTTGCTCAGAACTGGAATAAAGCTTGATAATTAACAGGTTTCTTATTAGAAAAAAATAATCAGGAAACGGTTGAAGGCTGTTGCATTTCGGGTGGCTTTTAACTGCTCTTTCCAGTCAGATATGAGAAAAGCAGGAGACATTACACAGCTACTTGATATGTCACTGTATTAAAAGTTCTCTAAGCAGACCACCACATTTTGGACATTGCCACTGCCTTCACATTGGCTGTAACAGAATTCAGACTGAATGTTCATCACTCATTTGGATGTTTCCTTAACCGCAATCAAGTTTAAACTGGTTTTTGAAACATTATTTGCTTGTGTTCCAAAACTCTTTGTCAATAAATCAGTTGTCCTGTTTCAGAAGTCTGAAAATCTGCTTGTTAGCTAATGCACGCTGGCCAAAATTTGGAAGCAGAAAGATACGAGACAGATATTTAAGTGTAGTGTGCCTCTTTTACTCTGTTTGAAACTCTTCTACGGCAATCTTCAAATTAGAAAAGACCAAAGTCCTCTACTATGTCCCTGTGTTTATACAGCTGTATAGTGCACCTGACCTGTTTCTGAGTAGTATTACAATTACCAGCACAATTTGAAAGCTCTCTGCTCCTGTCTGTTCTCCAATGATGAATCTGAAAACTGAATCTTGTGCAAAGCATCTTACTAGAGCTACTCTACAGGTAGTACAGAGTTATTCACTCTTCAAGGTCTTTGTTTTGCTCAGATGATGTGTTTCTAGGTGGCTGCCATGTGGTTATACTGGTTGCTTCATTAAGCTATGAGTATTCAGATCTCTTAATCTTTATAAATCACACTTTCCATTGCCTTTCTTATCACTTGTCAGCATTTTTGAGCACTAGAACTGAATGCAATGTCATCTCCAGAACATTACAAAGATGTTAATCTCTATGAAATTACAGACTGACATGTTTATATTCTAGAGTCAGCAGGGCTGATATAATGTCTGCAGGTTAACTTCAGTGTGGTTGGGATTTGTCCTCACTATAGGTGATCCTAAAGACTACAGGTTAACAGAAAAACATCCTTAAATCTGAAGAACCTTGATAGATTTATAGAGGCAAACTTCCAGTGTAACTGGGAACCACTGTATGCCACAGAAATATCATATAGGTGTCATACACAAATGGCACAGGTATCATACAAATACTCCAGATCTTTATGAAACAAGTTCTCTTCCTGTAGTAAGATTTACTGCCTAGCTGTAAGAAACATCATAATTTGCAGGTGGGAAAATGGTGTATTTTTGTGGCAGAAACTTGCAAAAAAATGGAGTTCTATGCCAGTGAAGATCTGTCATTCTACCAATAAACTGTGACACTCTTAAGCAAAAGCAGGAAATACAGGTATGGTTTTCCAAGAGAATGAAGCTGTTTAATTTTTAAGGCACAAAGATCTTTCCATCATTTGGTAAAACAAACAAACAAACTAGTCAAATCCTCACAGCAGAAAATGACAGGTAAAAACAATGGCCTGGAACTAAATTAGCTTATGCTAACATGGCCGAGCATTCACTGTTCAGTTTCTTAGTGCAGCAGTCATTATTAAAATTCACTTTAATACATCTTTGGACTAGCCATAGCACTCAAGAGATCTAAAGAGTACTTTTTTTAAATCTTGCTCTGCAGCAACGTGATAGACTTTTTGTAATCTACTCAAGTAATCTTTCTACTGCCACTGCTGATGATTTTCAAACTTAAATTGGAAACTTATACTTTGAAGAAAAAAAAAGGAAACTGTAATGCTAAACTTCTGGTTTGTGTAACATATCCCTCCAACTTACAAATGAAGATGCAAGTACAGCTCTTGCTTTGCACCAAGGCTGCAGTGCCTGCTTCAGGCCATGTGCAGGAGTGGCTATAGCTATCCAACTTCTCATGTCCATACTACAGCCTAGTATCTCTCTGCTTGTCACCAGCATTAGGATGGGCTGGATAGCTTAGAACTATTACTTCCTCAAGTAACAAAATATTATTGCATCGTGGCTATTAATGGCTGGGTGAGTTTTGCTACAGTGAACTGGTGACTGCAGATCCATTCATGTCTACGTGTGTCAGAGTTCCAGAACACCTACATGGAGCATGGTTCTTAGTCTCAAATGATGTTGAGTACTAGGTGTTTAAATGGAAAAATGGCGAAATTCAGCGTGACTGAACTCAGTCTCCTACTATCGGAGATGATAACACTACATGGCAGAATGAAAGTGAAGTATCCAGCTTCAACGTGTAAAGCACGTTAGTGGATGTCACTTTCCTCTTACCCCTAGAGAAAATGCTTAGCTTATGGCTAAGCACCTAACAAAATGGCTTAGCACCTAACAAAATGTTTATAAAGACTGCAAAATGTCATACTAACATGCTGAAATAGAGCATTTAGTCACATCCTTTGTTCAGAGAAGAGACAGAAACTCATGAAATTAACTTCTAGCAGAGTGTTCCCCAATAATATTCATCTGTGTGGCAAATATTATCCACTGCTTCATTCAGCTCTGGTTTCTCTGCTGAGACTTCTTTCTATAGCTATGATTTCACTATTTGCCAAATTACATTAATAATTTAAAAGCAAATAATTACTTGCTTAAGAGAAATACTTTTCCCTTCCCAAATGCTTTATTTTTCATTATTTGAGAAATATTTTTTTTTTGAGCCATACACACTGAAGACAGCCTAAAACGCAACAGCTATACATGAAAATGTAACTAATCTGATTACTGATACCAAGGGAAATCCTGGACCAGAGTTTCTGGCAGCTTCCGTGACTGAAAGAACATTGCAGAAGTTTTATTTCATCAGCTATGTTAGTTACATTTTCTGTCCTGATAAATACATACTACAAAGTCCAGAAGAACTTCAGTTATCAAATTGCCTTTGATTACTTAAGTCTAAAAAACATATCAACCGTTCATCACCCTGAAGAAGAACTTTAAAGGTATTCCACTGCTGTTATTTCCCAGAAAAACAAACAAACAAAAACCCAAATAAACCAAAAAAGCAAATAGCTACTGTTTTCCTTTTGCTAATTGAGTTTAATAATTAGATTTCTGTACTGTAACTATTTATTTTATATGCATTTCTTAATACTTAGTTGCATAGAGATTGAACTTTGACATTAAAGCTGATGTGTTGAGTATTATATTACTGTATCTAACCAAATACATTTCAAAGTAAAAAACTAAGACAGTCCAGGAGTTCTGTTAATCTTATTTGCAGCAAGTTTGCATTGCTTTAAGAAATAACTTGAAACTCTGCTGTTGTGCTTTCAGGGAACATGTAATACAAACCCAGATCTCCGCTAGCTTATTAGCTGCCAAAACATCTGTTTGGCTACATACAGTTGAATTTCTATAGATAGAGTCCTTCTGAGACATGTGCTTAAATCACTGCATCTCTGAAGGCCATATTTGCAGCTAGTGTAAGCATGGACAACTTTATAATTACAGCAAGAAATGTGTCCCAGAAGCGATACAGTCTGACATCGATGGATGGCCAAAATTTGCAAACTCAGTGAGTAGTTGTAGGATGAGCTTCTTTACCATGAAGTAAATCGACTCTTCCTGCAATGATTCACTAAATGGGTTTCTGCTCACATAGTACTTTGACCTCTCACACCCTCACTAAAATAGCCAAATAAGTCCAGGGAGTATTTTTCTCTAAGTCACTAGCCTTTAGTGCCCTTTTGCTAACTATCAGTATTGAGTTGATTGTTGGGTCTTCAGACAGGATAAAGTATCCTCAGGATTATTCTACAGTGAAGGCTCTGCTTTCTTCCTGTCTGAAACAGAGGCTGTTGTCTTCTATACATTCAGGAACACCTAGCTTTGGAAGTAGTTGAGTTTTCCCTGCGGTAGGTTGATGAGGAAAGACCAGTCCAGTGGAACTGTCTGCATCCTTTGTTAGGGCCAGGTAAACTTTGGACTCTAGAAACTCTTGCAATATTTTCTTTTTAGCTTGGTACAAAGACCTTTCACCTGACTAAGACAACTGGCTACAAATCTAGCATCCCCAGGGCATTCCTAAGTTTTCCTAGCTAAGGATAAGATGGATATATCTTAGGTTTATATTTACTGAGCTTTCAACAACTCCGGAATAGCAAACAAAGGCCTTCTTTACTACTACTCTTCGTAACATTGTGAGTTTACTGGGAGGTTATCTCAGTATTCTTATTTCATCTGCATGAAAGAACTATACAGAAACATTTCTCATTATGATTAAGCAAGTAATAAGCAATGTCAAATCCTAAAATTGATAGTGTAATCACTAATTACAAAGTATTCTGATTTTGCAAGGCAGATAGGTATGTTTGAGATTTTAGCAGGTGTTTAACTCGAAGTTCCTGGACTGCAGCTAGCTGCTTTGAATCTTTCTCTGATGTTATTACTAAATCTAACTTAGTTTGCTTTGATAGTATTTCCTTTAATTTCTGATACTCAACATGAAAATGGGAGAATTTGCTCCCTAGCAAGTACGGGCATCAGCCTTGAATTACGTACCCAAATTCATATACAGATCATGCCCTATAAACTGTAGTGCATGCTGAGAGCAGCTCTACCTAGTCAATACTTTCACCTTTTACATGTTTACATGAGTAACACACTCCAAAAGTGGAGTGACAATCTGTAAAGCAACAAGTGAAATAATTGTGTTAAGTGTTATGCTGATAAATACTTAGTGAAATAAAGTTTTAAAACATGTTTGTTAACACTTGAAATGTCTCTTAAAAAAAAAAATTAAATCATATTTCCAGACAAAGGGAATTTAAAAAACCCAACAACTTTAAAAGTGTAGTTCACTGGTGGGTTTTTTGTGGTCTGTAGGGTAAATGTGGCCTAAAGTACCAATGAACTGGAACAGCATTTTTTTAATCATGTCTTCCTCCCTTTCAGTCCCTTCTGAACTCTATTAGCTATGTACCTCTAGGTTTAACACAAAGGAAAATGTTTGTCCTCTTAGATGAGCTGAAGAGACAAATGTGTAAAACTTCATTTAGAACAAAGTGAAAGGATACAGTAAAGAACCGGAAACATCCTGTTAAGTAACTCACAACTAGTTGTGCATGGCATCACTTGTGCCAAAATCATGGTGAATTTCATGCAAAACACATTTATGCTTTTATACTGTTTAGTTACTTGATTAATTTAAAAGTCTCTGTCATATCCTTAGGCGTTAATTCTTTTCCCCCTTCCCCACAGGTATCCAAGTTCTGTAGAGAAACCTTAAAGAGCTACTTCTGCCACTTGACCAGAAGGATCTGAAACCATGGAGGGATAGAGGAGCTGTGACAAGAAAAGGTTTGGAAATCTTTTGTTTTAATTCTGATCCTATCCTCTCAGTTGCAATGAGATGGTGTTACTTGGTGTTGTTGACAGTCTGATCTAAATATTTTGAGCGGTTCTGTTTTTTGAAGTTGAGAGGCTTAAAATTTTTGGCATTGTGTGTAGTAATCAGGTCCCTAAATACTGGCTGTGGAAGGCTTCTCAAGTGTGTTGTTATGATTCTGGAATGCTGTACAGGTTAGCTGATCTTGTCTAACTGAAAGAACAAATGATCTGGGTCATGCCAGAAGGAAGGAAGTAGTCTGAACTCCTCAGATTCTAAGATGTAAAGAGCATAAATACCAGAGAAGAAACTGATGCCTTTGAAAGATACGTGGAAGGCACTTTACTAGCTGAAAGTTGTGTGTAGTGAATTTCTGGTATATCTGTATTTCTAGAAGTCTATCTATACATGGTACTGTACATCTCAGTCCAGACCTGGGTAAAGTTGGTCTGCCTTTTCATGAAACAAGGCTCTGCATCTTTTGCGTCCGTACTAGTAAAGATGTATGGACTGAAGGGTATCATCCAGACTGGGGCTGGATGTGAAGACTGTCTCTAAAATCATCTGCAGTATAATGTGCTGAATACCATCTTATAAACCTGCCTGTTGATTAAGCCATGGAAAGCAAATGTTGCTTGAGTATCTTTTCATATTTGCACTCGAGCCATGGCTGGAATTTTAAGGTAGATCATAGTGTAAAAATTCTCACACTGAAGAGTACGAAATTCTCCAAGTCTCAAGTGGTTTTTTTTTTTTTTTTTTTTTTTTTTTTTTTTTTAATTTAAACCATAGTTTTTCCAGACCAAAGTAATCATCAGTGCATGGGTAGAAAGCTCTGGTCCCTGATATTTAGAACATTATCTATTGGAAATGTAATCTATTTGCAATTTGATTTTTAAAATTATTTACAATGGGGAGAACGGTTTATGGCTTACTATAAACAATTCAGGCAGCAAAGAAAGACGTGACAATCTTTTCCTCTCTTTATCCATCTTCCTCTTCTCCTCTGAGTAAACTCTGTCCCTTCTTTCCTTTTATATAGACTGAGTTTTTTAACAGTTCTTCAACCATGCTCATGAAGCACTGGAGAAACTGGTGTTACATATGCAACATGCAGCTTGCTTTTCTTGTCATCAGGCTTTATTTCATGTGTCCATGTCACCATAGTTAGAACAAACACTGTTAGGGCAAGCATCCTAACTGCAGTTTTTAAACAGCCTTCCATGCTCTCAATTCATGTTGATTCAATCCTAAGTGAACTTCTACAGTAATTGTATTTGGATTATTTTTATTTATTATTTTCCCTTAACTTGCTAATTAGCAAAAAATTATTTATGGATTTCAGCATCAAATAGTTGTGACAAAAACATCTGCGTAGCAGGCAGAGACTCGGTAACTAGCTGTGAAGGTTTGGGAGTTCCCCCACCCCCCACACTTTGTAAAATGACCCAGACTAGCACTCAGTCGGCTGGAAGTTAAATGATGAAGCTCTATTTACAGCTCAGCACAATGTACAGCAGATATTTACACTATATACAGAATATTTACAGAAATATACAAGTAAAAGGTAATACAGCAACACAACTCCCCTCCCAGAAATCAGAGACCCCAGGAGGGGCTCCCAACCACCCTTCCACCTTCTCCCCACCCCTGTACCTTACCCCAAGGTTTGCCTTACGTGCAAGGTAAATTAGGAGGATCAGCCAGGGGGGTTAGAAGAAAAGTGGTTAGTGAGGATTAATCAGCAGAGGAGCCAGAGCCCAGAAGCTGCTAGATCCCACCAGCAGCTCCTGCTCAAGCAAGCGACAGAGAGAGACTCCCTTATCTATTTTTTTGGTTAGTATTCCCAAACAATTCTCCAGCAAGCGTATGAGTGAAGTAGACATCATGATGTTTTCCTTTCACAGCCTATAGTGTAATTTTCTCTATTAAAATATTCCAATTAGCCTCAAACCAGCACACTAGCAATGTAATAGGGAAATTCAGACATGATTTGAGTTCATCATCTTGAGATTTTTTTGAGATGGGAGATGTTTTATTCTTGTCAGAGCTAATAACTGCATCAAGAGAGTGGTTTAAAAAATGACAGTTTATCTCTATTGTGTGTGATTCCAAATTTCAGGGTTAACATTTCAGACCTGACCACTACAGACCACAAAACTGCCTTAACAAAAAATCTGAGAAATATACATGAGGGAATTTCTGGCCACTAGAGAGATGTGCACGAAGATTTATTGGGTGCTCCCAGAAAAGCAAAAGCCTAAAGGTCACTGTAACAAGCCTAGATTAAAGGAATTCCCCTAGTATCAGTGATAATGAGAACCAAAAGGAGTCCTTAAGGTATCATCTTCTTCCTCCTTGCTTTCTGTTCTGTGTATATCCTGCTTAAGATTCAGCCTTCATGGTTAACCAAATCTGTGAGAGTACACAAAATAGTATCTCTGTAGAAAACCGAATATTCCAAATATGGACTTATATAAGAAGCATCCAGAGATGGACAGAAGTAGCACTCCCCTGTATGTTAAATGAGGTAATAAAGGAATTACGTAAATGAATGGACAACGGTGTAATAGATGTGCTTATGACTGAATACAAGCCAAACCATGAGCAATGACAGGGAAAGAGTAAAATTTATGTGAGGCCCTGTGGAGTTTAGTAACAGTTGTGATAAATATTAAAGTACAGAAGAGCTGAACTGTAACTTTAATCCCTTTACCATAGGCAATTACCTATTAGATGGAAGGCAACTACAAGTTTCACCTCATACTAGTCTGCCTACTTCAGGCCAAATAAATTAAGAATGAGATGCTTAGGGAAAAAAAAACACAACACAACTCCACTTATCATATTTTCTTGGGTGTTTCTCCCAATTGAATTACAAAATAACATAAGAATGTTACCTACCTTAAGTTCTCTAAAAAAGATGCTACTCCTAGCCCACTCAACAATGGAGAAGAGAGTTTGGTCAGCCATTTTGCACATAAGTCCAAACGTGTTGAGCTTCTCATGTTTGCTTCTGTTAGCCTGCTCTTGCTGCAGATATGCCATGATCTTAGCTTGGACTTGTGGCTCGTCGGGCTCACATTTCAGGAGTTCCAGTATCAGGTGTGGAATACTCGCTGGTGAGCTTGTTTGGTAACTATCCATATATGAGTAGCCCATTATTGATTCTGGTGAACTAGTGTAAGGGTCAGGGTACTCAGACTTGATAGCACGGTTTGGAAAATGACTGTAGGTCTGGTAACCTTGCAAACTGCCGTGGGGTGGCATTGTCATACTAATTGGAGAGGTTACAAAGGGACTTCTGTCATAGTCTGTAGGAGGCAAGGCAGTATGGTTCAGAGGTAGGCCCTTGGAGGCAGAATGGATGTTCTGGATTGCAGAGGATATTGTCAGGTCAGTTGGCATTGCTTGGATCACCTGAGTCATTGCTTCCAGTTTAAGTCCATTTGCTCGGATGAGAGCTTTCTTCTGCTGCTTCAGTGCCCTGTCTCTCTTGTACATTGGTCCAAACTTGTTTCGACCGCCACGCATTCGGTCAGCTCGCACAGCTGGCAGAAGAAAGGAGAAAGGAAATCGTAATTAAAACTTGGAATCAACATTCTTTAACAAAACATGTATTAGGACAGCAGAAAAGTAAAAACACAACTCCTTTTTTTCCATATTAAAAGCAGTACTTTTATTTCTAAAGAAAAGATTATTTAACTTAGCAAATATCACAAGTGTACATTACCAATGTTGAAGGGCTTGGCTTTATGCTGATTAGGACATGGGGACAAACACAGTGGTTGGCTACGGGAATCTTCACATCTGCTATGGGATCATGTGGAGACCTCAATGTATGTTTGGTTTTATCATTATCATATCACTAAGAAACAGGGACTGATGTCTAGAATTTGTCTCAGATGTATCCAGTGGACCACACTGCCTCATTATAATCATTCCATTACTGCCTTTCACCACAGCAAAACATCTGAAAGTTACATTACAAAATGTTCAGTAGTTACAAAGGGGAGTATGTTTTTCTTGGCAAAAAAAGAAGTATTTCCTTTTGATGACTCTGTTCAGGTCATCGTAAAAAAATGAGAGATTTCTAGTTAGCTGAACAGCTCGACAGAAATGTTTAGCTGCAGCTGGAATGTGCAGAGAGAAAGCTGTCGGCTTGCTGCCTTCCACACAGAAGGCAGAAGTGAAACAGAAAGTACTGACACAGTTCTGGCTTGCAGTATCTCTAGAATTAGAAATAATTAAAACAAATCCACCTCAACAGCTGCCTTGGGAGTCATTCTGGTGGTCTCTGTCACAGCAGTGTCTGTCACCACGGTGTCTATGTAATGGACTACTGAGGAGCTTTCACCAAGCCCACCTTGCCCAGCGGCAATTAGATTGAAAAAGGAACCTTTGACAGCCTGGTGACATGTTGAGACTGCTGAGATTGCTGGAGGTTAAGTTCTTGAGCTTTTTATCTTCGGGATTAGTAGAACATTAAAAATTTATTATGAATGCCAGATACGCATAATGCTGTACATTATCATAAGGACATCAACGTTTAATGATTTATTTTTTTTTTCTTTTTGTCCATGGTAACTTATGAAGTAGACTTTAAGGTTGTATATATATATTACTACCAGGGGGATACCCATACAAATGTCACAAGTATTTAAAATTATGGAAGCACCTGTTCTTTCAATTTTCTAAAGAAAGGAAAAGAAGTTGTATGCATGTGTGGATCGGGAAGCTGAAGTACATTTATCCAGAGTACCTTTAAAACTACAAGAACTTTACTTAAACTTGTAGTAAAAGTACTGCTGCTAATATTACTGTTGAATGTTAACTTTAAGCAAAAGGCATGAAATTTATTAAACTGCTGTGCTGGTAAATGTAACTTTAAGTCTGTATACATAGAATCCTTTCAGATATTCTACAAGATGAACTGGATTAGTAAAAGCTTTTGTCTAAGTCCTACCGAAATGTGAGTGAACTGCATGTAACTGCAGAAGACAAAATCTGGTTGGGTATCAGCCAGCAATTGAGAGGACTGAAAATGTATTTTGTCCTTATTCTTAATAGTGACAATGAGAAAAGGATTCCACATGTCCTGTTATTGTACTATTTGAATTTGGAGCAGTGATTCAGGATGTTTAGTGCAGTGTGATGGTGCTAGCAAACGGAACAGTACTGAATCCATCAAACTGCAGGAGCCTGATTCTTCTGTTTTATCTTCAGCTGTATCAACAGCTTTCCTTTACCAGACTCAGGTGACTGGGTCTTAGCCTTTATGGGTCCCTTAATTAATGGTTTATGATTTCCCTCATTGGCCTGATTTTTTTCCTAGTTAAGGGGTGAATGTCACTTCAGTATAATTGCAAGAATGAGGCATTCAGGAGCTTGTCTTTGGCCAAGTGAAAATGTCATTTGCTGTGAAATATGAATTTTCATGTTTTATATATCCAAGTCAGAATGAACTGTGTACAATTCTCAAATTGGAGTCAGTGATAATTTGCATTCAGCTATCTCAAAGGGTATGGTATACTTGTCATTGTTCCCTGTACTTGAGAAAGTGAAATGAAGTCAGAAAGTGTACTTCAAAATGCCTTATTCTCTTTCATTTCTAATGGTATCTCAGGTGTAACATCACAAAAAATATAGGACATAACTTTAGAAACGATTTGGTTCCTTAATCTCAAAGGCAAGTCAATGTGAGAAAAACTCTTATCTTCTGTTTTCTGCCTTATTATCAGAAGAATATATACATATATTGTATCTATATCTCTCCATATATAAATCCTATATAATATATAAAGAAAGCCAGATCACTCTCCATAGGAATGACTTTTTTTTTTCTTAATCTGGACACCTCCAACATTCAATGATTTATCTAAACTAAGCCTTTTTAAAAGCTGCAAAACTTCTATCTCGATTTACACACAGACTCTAAAATACTGAAATTACATATATGAAATCATGGATTATGGTTTTGATTAGTTGATAGTGATTTGTTCCATTTTTTTATAAAGCACCAATTTCATTGAACACACAGTCACCTTTTGCTAATATTTAAAAGCTACACACAAAAAAAAAAAAAGTAGCACTTCTAAAATAAAAGAGCATGTAGTAATATGAAATTCTCATTTTCTAAAGTAATCAATAGCATAGTTGACAATATCAGCAAGACTCTAGCTCTTACCTTCCAATTTCATTCCAACACTTAGACATTTTTGAAATCGACAGTAAGGGCATCGTTTTCTCTGTGTTTTGTCAATCTGGCAATTCTGATTTTCTATACACGTGTACCTTTTGTTATTCTGGACTGTTCGCTTAAAGAATCCCTGTATGACAGATAGAAAAGTTAGCCTCTTTTGTTCCAATAGTGTCTTTCAGCACTTTATTTTATGGAAATCACTGCAACGTTTTTTCAGACACCACTCAAGCACTTAGAAGTTATGTAGTTTAAATTACACTGAGAGGTACCCAGGAGAAAATCACCAGACTCCAGAGAAGGTTTTCCAGCATTAGTGCTGTTTCAGACTTATGTCAAAGCTTGGTAGAGACAGCAGTCTACTATACCCCTAACAGTGGTAGCAAAAACAGTGAGACTGACCAGGTGCTTCTATGTTCTGTAATCATCACAAAATTATTTAAGACTTCCTTTTAGAGTAGTTCTTACAAGAAGTAAATAGGGACACTGTTGTAAAGACAACAGAAATACAGAGTACCTCTGACTACTGTACATCCCTGTGGTACATGCTAGAAGAACAGTAAGTGCTTGTTTTTTCTCATTGATTATTTGGTAATGAAAATATAATGTGCTAAGTTAAATTTTCCGTGCAACTGATGTTTTAAATGGCATTGTCCTGGCAAAGGAGTTTCCTTTACAAGTGCACTACTTGAATAACCATAAGGACTTAAAATTTTTTTTTACATGACAAATTTGCCATTTCATAAATTCTTAAGTACTTAAATCCTGTAGTACTGGAGAACTATGCAGATAACTTTTATCTTCCAAGACAGTAAGTTGCACTTACAAATATTTTTATTCTTGAAATTAGAGAATTATCACAATTAAATCATGTTAGTTATTTGACTGCATGTCAAATGAGTTTTGACAGTTATAGTTTGTATGAAAAAAAAAAATTGCATGGTCATGGTAAGAAATTTACACTGTAATGCTGAAGGATGAAAAAAATCTTAAGAAAGCTGCATCAGATTTTGCAAAGCTGATCTGTATTGAGGACACTTTTCCTACTTTATCCTCCAGGAACAAAAAAATCTTTGAATGTACATAAATCAATTAACGTCAATATTTAGGACAGTTAGGAATGGAAGTTAGTTTAGAACTGTATCACTTCTGAACAGCAAAACACTTAAAAGCAGGAATTAACTCCAAAACAGTCCAAGTTGTTTCCATCTGTGCAGATGAGATCTCTCCAAGAGATTTCTAAAGCTTTTTGTGGGTTAATTTTTTACATGAATGCAATATGAAACATACTTGAAATAAGGCAAATTATTACATGTCTGTTTAATTATCATCTTTGTACTGTACTTGTGTATGAAGTAATTAGTACAGAACCTTGCAGCTTTCACAAGTGAGAAGTCCATAATGGTACCCAGATACTTTATCTCCACAGACTGGACACAGTTCCTCAAGGTCTTCATCGTAAGAGTAATTCACCATTTTAAACTGAGACACTGGGGAAAGGAGAAATAGTACAGTCAATTAGGATTTACATTAATAACTCAAATTTCCTGCAGTTGTTCTCAATCTAGAGAGAAAGCTTACTTAAGCACGTGTCACTGCAAATTGGTGGGTGAGGGGAAGTTATATTTTTTAAAAGCATAGCTTGCATTGAGAATTGCAACTTTTCATCAACAACAAATCTGCAAGTGGAACAAAACCCATAAGCTCCTCGGTTGTGTTCTAAATATTTCCATTTTCGGAGCGCCCTTAACCTAGTTTACAGAATTGCAAACTAAATGGATTTTAAACACGAAAATTATCAGGGACAACCTTTTAAAAAGCGGAGCGTCCATTGTGTATTTCAAGTAACTCCGTTAGTTTCCTTTAACATCTTCTTTCAACATCAGCCTGCAAATATTTACTTAACCTAAGCTTGTATCTCATAGAACCAGCACTTTTGCGTAGCGCTACTTGCGAAACCAACCCAAAACAAGCTCCGCCGCGGCCCCCAAACTCGTTGTCTAGAGGTGACCGCCACCTCTCCGAGGCAGCTCCCTCTCCCGCCCTGTCCTAGCTGATGGGGTGAGGGCTGCATGCCTGCAGCCCGTTTCGCAGCCAGCGGTCCCGTGGCGACGGGGCAGACACTTTTAGCGCCAGCCGGCGTGGCTGCTCGCGAGTCGATAGCCGGCACCGCCGTCCTCGGGGGATGCGATGCCGGCCTGCCCAGCCGGTACCCACCGGTACCGGGGGCTGGGCTGGACACCTGAGCTGCGGGACCGCATTAAGTTTCTGCCTCTCGGGGAAAAAGTGGGGAGGAGCTGGCCGACAGGAGGGGACAACGATGTGGGCTCGGGGGTGCGGGATACGGTGTAAACCAGGGCTGAATGAAGGCACAAAGCACGATCGCTTCAGTCGGGAAACAGCCCCATCAGCCGCTCTGGTTTATTCCCCAAAAGAAACCTCGCCGCGCTTGGCGGGGCCCGTTTCCTTCTCCTTCCCTGCCGCTAAATCTCCGATCTGCTCGGCAAGCACAGCAGCATCGGAGGGCATCTAAACTAGGCGAGAGGCGTCGGAAACGGCAACGACACCTCTTAGGATTCCGCCTCTTTGCCGGTAATCCCGCGGCTGCAACAGCTCGGGGGCATCACGGCCCGGGAGATGCGCGCCTCTCCGCCAGGCCAAAGGAGTTGTGCTCGGGGCAGCTGCCTGGGAGTCCGGCGAGCACAGACCCACCTAAACACACTGGGAAAAACGCTTCCCGAGCGACCGACCTCAGCACGGCTGGAGAACACCGCCTGCCAGAGACGTGGGGCGGATACGGGGCGGCCGCAGGCGGAGGAGGAGGAGGGCCCGGCCCTCCCCTCTGCTCCCGCGGCTCCAGGGCCCGGCGCTGGAACGAAGTTCCCCTTCCTCCCAGGAAACTCCAAGTGGGAAAGCAGGGGCTTTTCCGAGCGCCGTACCCTGGCACGAAGCCTCATCCGCGGGACAGGAATAAGGCATGTGGGCTGCCCTCTGCACCTCCGAGGCCCGCAGCCCACCCCGCCTCTGCTTCTTAGCAGGCTCCCAGGAGGAGCGGGGATAATTTCAAACGAGCAGCCGGGACGAGGGCTCATGCTCCGGGAGAGGCGCGCAGGGTGGGGCTGCCGGCTCCCAAGCCGGGAGGCAACCCTCCCGCGGTGACTCTCCGACAGTCTTCGCCATCTCCCGCAGCGCTGCGATCCTGAGTGGGGCATCGGGAACGGCCCCATCCCACCCCATAGACGCATTTCCAGCGCCACTCTAGCTTGGCTGTTCCGCTGCCTTCGCGGGTACCTCAAAAGGGCGCAAATTCGCCCAGGCGTCGGGGCTCTCTGCGAAGTTACCCAGCACTGCCGCAGGCGCTGGGCCTGCAGGCGCCCCACCCGCGGGACAGAAACCTTAGGGTCCCGTTTAGGAACAGTGTGTGGCAAACAGGGTGCTTGGCAGGATTGCCTTGCGTTACTCGCCCTGCAATAAACTTCAGTATTTTTTTTTCATGCGGAACGGGGAAGAGACGGCTCCCTCGGATCTGCAGCGGAGCCAGTGTCCCCGAGCAGCAATCGGCGGGGCGTTTGCACGACGGGGAAAGCTCCCGCCGGTCAGATGGTGGATGGGTCCCCAACTGTACTTGTGCCTCCTGGCCGAGGCCTTGCCATCGCCTCGGCGCTGGTTCCCCGGTCCCACAGTGCCCGCCTGAGCCACGCTG
>VWZE01008556.1:1468-27905 GCA_013396675.1 Eubucco bourcierii
TGCTGTCTGGGCTGCACTCACACTGCAGGTTCAGGTTGAGCTTTCCATTGCCCCAGACCCCCAGGTCCTTTTCCTCAGGGCTGCTCTCAGCCATTCACCACCCAGCTTGGATTTGTGCTTGGGATTGTGCCTACCCAGGTGCAGGACCTTACACTTGGCCTTATTGAATTTCATGAGATTGGCCTGGGCCCACCTCTGCAGCCTGTCCAGCTCCGTCTGGATGGATCCCTGCCCTCTAGTAAGTCTACTGTGCCACACAGCTTGGTGTCATCTGCAAACTTGCTGAGGGTGTCCTGATTCGTCTGTCCATGTCCATGACAAAGATGTGAAACAGCACTGGTCCCAGCACTGACCCCTGAGGGACACCACTTGACACTGCTCTCCAGGTGGACATTGTGCCTGTATGTATCCTATATATCTAGTGCTGGTTCTGTGTTATCATTATGAGCTTCAGTGAGTATGTCTGGAGTCTGAATCAGTGAACTCCTGCTATATTACAGTGCTCTGCTGTCCTGTCTAGGTTCTGTGGTCTTTCAAAGTGATCTGCTAGAAAACTACAGATTAGAGGCGATTTCAGAGCTGCCTCTGAATGTCAACCTGCTGCCTACTTCAATTAAAAAAATAAATGTGACTAATTTCTACTCTCTTTTGGGTTTGATTACTGACAAGCATGAAGGTGAAGTTCTGATTTCTAAGGAAGAAGAGATCATAATAGGAAAACCTGAAAAGGTTAGACAGATTTTTTTTTTACTTGAATAAGGAAAAGTGGAACAAATTAAAGGACTGTATCAGTCTACAGCAGGTATAAGCTAGAAAACATTGAGTTGCCACATGTATATATATTTAGGGGGAAAAGAAAAAGGGAAATGCAATTAAAATTCCCTTTAATGACTTTCCTTCAAATTATTCCTCCTAAGACTATGTTTTAAAGAAACTGTGACAGTCTGTTTTAGTCTTAGCTGGCAAGTAAAGGCCATGGCAGCTGCTTGCTCCCTCCTCCACTTTCCCTTTGGGATGGGGATAATTGGAAAATAAAAGTAAAGCTCACAGACTGAGATAAGTCAGTTTAATAATTAAAATAAAAGCAATGATAATAATAGTAGTGAAAATGAATGTAGCAAAAAGACAAATGAATTGTCCTGTGTTAACACAGCCTGCTTGTTGTGGTTGTTATTAAATACGAATGTTGATAATGCCAACAGAAAATTATTACTAATTTTATTAATAATAAAATGAAGTTCTTAATTTATTGACAGGATTTTTTGTGCTTGGTTGTGCAATAGATTACAGAATGTGTACGGTGCATACAATCATATCATAGAATCATAGAATAGTAATGTTAGAAGGCTACAAGAGTTGGGGATCTGCAGCATGGAGAAGAGAAGCCTTCCTGGAGACCTTAGAGTAGCCTTCCAGTATCTGAAGAGGGCCTACAGGAAGGCTGGGAAGGGACTATTTACAAGGTCTTGCAATGACAGGACAAGGGGCTATGGGTTTAAACTGGCAGAGGGTTGATTTAGACTGGATGTTAGGAGGAAGTTCTTTACAGTGAGGGTGGTGAGGCACTGGCACAGGTTGCCCAGGGAGGTTGTGGTTGCTGCCTCCCTGGAGGTGTTCAAGGCCAGGTTGGATGAGGTCTTGAGTGACCTGTACTAGTGGGAGGTGTCCCTGCCTCTGTCAGGGGGTTGGAACTGGATGATCCTTGAGGTCAAACGATTTCAAACAATTTAGCAAAACTAGCAAAATGCAAACCAGTGAGCTTTGAAAAGAGAATCCTGTGGTGCAATGCACAGCTTGCCCTCTAGTGAGGGGGACTTGAGAGGATCCTTTCTGCTAAAGCAGAAGGCTCAGATTAAACAGAGAACTTACTATAAAGACACTTCCTAGAATCTTCTCTGCTAAACCAGAAGGTACAGAGTAAGAACAGAACTAAAGAGCTTTAATTACCAAGCGGCTTTATAAAATATTTACTCACAAATTAGTATCTCCGGATTTCTGGGCCTGCATTATAGTCCAGATAGTACTCAAAACACTTGGAGGAGTGCTATTGGTGGTATGGCAACCAGCAGGAGATTTTAGAGTTTTCCCAGGGCTCTTAAAAGGTGTCCAGGGCTTGCACAGTCCTCTGACCTGGTCTTGGTCCATTCTTGGGCAGAGGGTATGCTTCCTGGAGGCTCCAGGCTCAGCATGGAGGTTCCCCAGTGTGCAGTAGGAATGTTTATTTAGCAATTTTAAAAGGGGTAAAAGAAAAGCATTTTGTTTTAAACACCAACTTTTAAAAAAGATTATCAGGAATACTCAGCAAGGATTCTTGAAGAAGGAATCATTCTTGCCCAATCTGGTAGCATTCTGTGATGTTGCAACTAATTAGGTAGATGAGGGGAGAGCAGAGGATGCAGTTGACATCAGCCTCAGCAAAGCTTTTGACACCATCTCCAGTAACATCTTCATAGATAATCTTCAGAGAAGTGAATTAGCTGAGTATACAGTGAGGTAGATCGAGAACTGGCTGCATGACAGACCACAGAGGCCTGTGATCAATGCAGCAGGGTCTAATTGGAGGCCTGTAGCTTGTGGTGTTCCCCAGGAGTCAGTACTGGGGTCACTCTTGTTCAATACCTTCATTAGCAACATGGATGAAAGGATAGTGTACCTCTCAGGAGATTTGTTCATGATATAAAACTAGGAGGAGTGTCTGACACACCAAAAACCTGTGCTGCCATTCAGCAAGACTTACACAGGTTGGAGAGTTGGGCATCTCGTGAAATTCAACACCAACAAGTGTCTAGTCCTGCATCTAGGACAGATGAGGACAGATTGAGAGAGCTGGGGCTCTGCAGCCTGGAGAAGAGAAGGCTTCCAGGAGACCTTAGAGTAGCCTTCCAGTATCTGAAGGGGGCCTACAGGAAGGCTGGGGAGAGATTATTTACAAGGTCTTGCAATGACAGGACAAGAGGCAATGGGTTTGAACGGGCAGAGGGGAGATTTAGACTGGATGCCAGGAGGTAGTTTGCAGTGAGGGTGGTGAGGCACTGGCACAGGTTACCCAGGGAGGTTGTGGGAGCTCCCTCCCTGGAGGTGTTCAAGGCCAGGTTGGATGAGGCCTTGAGTGAGCTGTACTAGTGGGAGGTGTCCCTGCCTATGGCAGGGGGTTGGAACTGGGTGATCCTTGAGGTCCCTTCCAACCTTACCATTCTGTGATTCTATGATCTTTGAAACTTCTCTGCTTTAATTGTTGCAGATAAATCTCTTTGGACACGACCTGGTCCTTGAAGAAGGAGTGCTAAGTATATGAACTATAGCTTCAGTTAAATTATTTGTAGTATGTTTTCCACTGAAATGTAGTTCCATTAAGACTAAAGATTCACATAATCTTTTCAATGTGTTTTCCTCAATTTATGATGTATTTCTTTCTGAAAACTGGCTGGGAAAAAAAAAACCCAAACATTTAAAAAATGAGAAAATTCTTCAAAAACTTAACTTCTCACCAACTCTCTGCTTATCTTTCCCATGAGAAAATAAAGGAGGTGGCTTTAAAACTCAGTCCTCTTTGTAGCCTAGAACTAAACTAAGAATTACTGAATCTTGACTGCACTTTGTTGTACAATAAATACACATTTTCCTGCTGGAATTAAGTTGCTTCTCCTCTCTGCTGACAGTGTGTTCCTGCCTGTTCTTATTTCCATTTAACAATGTAATAATTCTCTAGTATCTTGGTTGAAAGACTTTGAGCCTTCATATTGCTATGAGAAAAGTAGAGATGAAGGAGATAGGTTTGGTTTTTGTTTTTTTTTCCTTTTTAGATTTTACACTTTGAATCTTATTTAGCTTCTTGAGAAGTTAATATGTTCAGAACTATATGAAAACTGAACTATATGAAGACCTGGAGTACTGTGTCCAGTTCTGGAACCTGTATTTCAAAACAGATCTAGACATACTGGAATGTGTCCAGATAAAGGCCATGAGTACGATCAGCGAGCTGAAGCACCTCTCCTACGAAAGCAGACTAAGAGAGTTGGAGCTGTTCAGTCTGGAGAGGAGAAGGTTCTGAGGAGACCTTACCATGGTCTCCCAGTACCTGAAGGGGGCCTGCAGGAAAGCTGATGAGAGACTTTTGAGGATGTCAGGCAGTGATAGGGTTAGGGGGAATGGAGCAAAACTAAAAGTGGGTAGGTTCATATGGGATGTTAGGAGGAAGTTCTTCACCATGAGGGTGGTAAGATACCGGAACAGGTTGCCTAGAGAGGTGCTGGAAACCTCATCCCTGGAGGTCATTAATGCCAGGCTAGATGAGGCTCTGAGTAATCTGTTCTAGTGTGAGGTATTCCTGCTTCCAGATCATAGAATCATAGAATGGTAAGGTTGGAAGGGACCTCAAGGATCATCTAGTTCCAACCCTCTGCCATCCACCAGGTGGGTCACGTGATCATACGAGGAGATCAGGTTGGAAAAGCAGGATCTGCCCTTCCTAAATCCATGTTGTCTGAAAATCCATGTTGGCTGCAAATCCATGTTGTCCTAGCTGCAATCACCAAATTTTACAAAGAGTTCAACTTAAATTTACAAGGATAATTGAAATAGTCAGAATAGCCCAGAATTAGCTAGTGTTCATCACCTTTTGGCTGCCACACTCAAATATCTGTCAGCGAGCATCTTGGGGTCATGGAATTCTATTCTTGGCTGCCTAAATCGGTAAAGAAAGTAAATTAATTTAAATTTACACAGCTGTAACACAGTGAAGGAAAACAAGATTACAGCCTTTCAAAGGAAGAATGAAATTAAATACAGCCTGAGACAGGCATCTGAGAAGTGTGCATCAAAGAAAGAGGTTGTTTAGCAACGCTAATGGGGAAAGTATTAGGTGGTTAAAAAAAAGACTAGGACTGTCTAAAGAACTGGCTAAGCTACAAAAACACAGCAGACATTCTAACAAATGTTCATGGGCTAGCTTCACATTGTTGGGTGTTGCTAAGTGATTTTCTTTTTCTTCCATTGTGAAGTGAAAAATGACTAAATATTTAAAGTGCTTATTGAGTTACTGAGAGCTTAGCATTAATCAGGCTGTCCCACATTAAATAAACTAAAAAAGTTTCCCTCCGGGTCAGTAACAAAAATAAAGAATAAAAGCAGAGGAACACCATTTCGGTGGGGTTAACAGAAAGAAGAAAGCATCAGAGAGTCACTAACACCACCTCACTGCATAAAACTTATTCTTTGAGCAGGGAAGGGCTGCAAGCTAGGAAGGACATGGAAGTGTTGGAGTAAGTCCAGAGGAGGCCACAAAGATGATCAGAGGGCTGCAGCAGCTCTCCTATGAGGACAGGTTGGGAGAGTTGGGGCTCTGCAGCCTGGAGAAGAGAAGGCTTCCAGGAGACCTGATAGTAGCCTTCCAGTATCTGAAAGGGGTCTACAGGAAGGCTGGGGAGAGGTTATTTACAAGGTCTTGTAATGACAGGACAAGGACAATGCGTTTAAACTGGCAGAGGGGAGATTTAGACTGGATGTTAGGAGGAAGTTGTTTGCAGTGAGGGTGGTGAGGCACTGGCACAGGTTGCCCAGGGAGGTTGTGGCTGCTCCTTCCCTGGATGTGTTCAAGGCCAGGTTGAATGAAACCTTGAGTGAGCTGTACTAGTGGGAGGTGTCCCTGCCTATGGCAGGGGGTTGGAACTAGATGATCCTTGAGGTCCCTTCCAACCTTACCATTCTATGATTCTATGATTCTAAGACTCTCAGGGTGCATCACTAAAGATTTCTGAAGATGTTCCTGCTTAGTTGCCACAAAACCTATGTGAGCCTCCTTACTACTTAAAAGAAACCAAAGCAGTATTTCTGCAATCTTGGGTTTCATTTATCTACACTGCTATACACTGCTGCAACACTATAAAAATCCATTCTTTCTGCACCAAACTTCTTCTTTTATGCTGAGTGTGATGATCATGGTATGGGAATACCTGTGAGCCAGCTGTCCTGGTTGACTTAGAACTGCTAATGGTCTGCAGCTGGCCTGGGATTCTGTCCTAGCAAAATCAGGACAGCTGCTTTATTACTTTCCTCCATTTCTCCTTACTAAATTCACTTCTCAATGTAAAACTCTGTTTAAGATTATGTAAAAACAACAATGGCTCTTTCGAAGTAGTTTTTGAGCCATTCACTGTTCTGTTAAAATTGCTCCTCTTACTGTTTGCAATGCAGCAGGACTGCAACACACAGATAAACCAGATCTAAACCACACATAAAAGTGTTCAATAAAAAAATAATCAAGTATCAGTTATTGGTGGGCTGGTTGGTTGATTGGTTTTGGGTTGATGTTTTGGTTTTTGTTTTGTTTTGGGGTTTTTTGTTTGTTTGTTTGTTTGTTTTTTTCCTCTTCTAAGTTTGGACATTAAGAATTATTCAGTAACTCATATTATTTATCTCAAAAAGGCCACTACATTTTCAAAACTAAATTCTTGGAATACTGAAGAATGAAAAACCTCACAATGGGTTTGAGTCTTGAACAGGCATGAGCTTGACAATAAAATTTCCACCTAGAAACTTTTTTTTGCTTTCATTCTATGTGGCTTTGGTAGCTGCATAGCTTAGGAATGTCTCATAAAGCAAAGTAATCAGAATATTATTCTTGCTAGAATTAGTTACAACCTTGCTGGGTCTGTTTTGTGTATCCACTGAGTGCTGGTTTGAGGATAATTGAAATATTTTACTGAGAGAAATTAAATCCTTAGCTGTGAGGAGAAAGAAAAACAATAGTAGTAACCTATATCACTCATTCTTCTGCTGAGAAGTGCAGCTAGTCAAAATATAGATCAGACACTCACTACTCATACACTGCTCTCTTAGTAGCTGTAGTTCTGCTCCTTCACTCTAGAGTCTGTGGTTGTTTTCTGCTTTAACTCTAATCCCACCTAACCTTTCATTTCCTCTAACCTCCTTGTGCTCTTTTTTTCACATCTCACCTCAGATCTGTCCAGATTTATCATGTGACATTATATGGAGATTGTCCTGGCTATTTCTGAAGGGAGGGAAAAGGAGGGGAACAGACTGGGGGGCAGGGGGGAGGTTTGGGTTGGGAGCCTCCTGGCACTCTGCTTTGGAGGGAATTTTGTGTTTCTGTATTACTTTTAACTTGTATATAACTATTGTGTATGTATCTGCTTGTAAATTGTGCTAAGCTGTAAACATAGCTTCATCCCTTAACTTCCAGCCAGCTGAGTCTAGTCTGGGTGATTTCATTCTGGGGGGAGGGGTGGGTAACTCCCAACCCATCACACACTGCCAAATCCATCTGAAGGAGAGTCATGACTGTAAACCAATTTTTATGGTTAACAACTAATCCTGAATGAATCAAAGCAACACAGCCCATTAAATTCCTAATTATATATGTATATGTATATTTAAATAGACCTAGATGTAGCCCATATTTTCAGTGTAGTCAAGGGAGAGAAGACCCTGAGTGCTGAGAGACACTCAAACTGTACATGAGCCCTGCTCATAGGTTAGTATGGTTGGTTTAGAAATCCTGAAGTGCTGCTGCTTTGATGGTCTCAGATTCTCACATCCTTATTTTTACTAACTATGCAACCCTGTCAAACCTGTGATGTGTAAGCTCAGATAGACACGTTATAAAGATCATAGGGTGAAATCAGGACTTCTTGGCTACCTCAACACAGCAAATATGGGAGCTGACTATTGTAGCTGATGTACCTGTTAGTCTGCCTTGCAGAATCATAGAATCGTAGAATGGTAAGGTTGGAAGGGACCTCAAAGATCATCTAGTTCCAACCCCCTGCCATAGGCAGGGACACCTCCCACTAGTACAGCTCACTCAAGGCCTCATCCAATCTGGCCTTGAACACCTCCAGGGAGGGAGCTTCCACGACCTCCCTGGGCAACCTGTGCCAGTGCCTCACCACCCTCACTGGAAAGAACTTCCTCCTAACATCCAGTCTAAATCTCCCCTCTGCCAGTTTAAACCCATTGCCCCTTGTCCTGTCGCTGCAGGACCTTGTAAATAATCCTTCCCCAGCCTTCCTGTAGGCCTCCTTCAGATACTGGAAGGCTGCTATCAGGTCCCCTCGAAGCCTTCTCTTCTCCAGGCTGCAGAGCCCCAACTCTCTCAGTCTGTCCTCATAGGAGAGCTGCTCCAGCCCTCTGATCATCTTTGTGGCCCTCCTCTGGACCCGCTCCAACACTTCCATGTCCTTCCTGTGCTGAGGGTTCCAGAACTGCTCACAGTACTCCAGGTGGGGTCTGACAAGAGCAGAGTAAAGTGGCAGAATCCCCTCCCTTGCCCTGCTGACCACGTTTCTCTTGATGTAGCCTAGGACTCGATTGGCTGTCTGGGCTGCATGTGCACACTGCAGAGCTTTTCATCAACCCAGAGAATGTCACTCACTGGGTAAGCACTGCCACTGCATACCAGAGACATCAGGATTTGCCACCAAAGCAGAAAAAAAAATAGCTTTCTAAAGGAAAAAAAAAGTCTGAGTTCTAATATTTTCAATAGACACTATTATAAGCATTTTTCTGAGCTTACAATTGGTTTTTTGGGTGTTTTGATTTGTTTTGCTTTAGTAATAAAATCCAAGTTGCCTCTCTCCTCTGCACCCAGCTTATAGAAGTGTTTATTTACTTTTTGTGTGCTTACGTAGATCCTATTCTCCTTGTTTCTGTGATAAAACTTTTATAGCAGATGCATTATAAATCACATCTATGTATAATTTATTATTTTAAATACATATTTTATTTCTCAGCTTTTTAAACAGAGAATTGATTTAGTTGAGTTCCTTTAAGGTCTCAGTAGTTTGAAAGAATCATGAATAAAGCATACTTCGAGCTGCATTTACATTTTTATAGTGTGTGCTGTAACAGTATAGATTTTGCTTTTTAGACATACACTTGTAGGTGAACACAATTTCCTAAGAATAAACCTTACAGTGATCTCTGGTTTTGTTTTTTTTTTCATAAACATATATTTTTAAATTATTTCCCAGCACTTTAACATACTTGCCCTTCTTTAGTTAGAAAATAATCATGTTTTCTAGGTGCATGTATACATAATCTGGTGCCTGTTGAATTTGACTTGTGCTGATTGCAGCACAGGACTGATTTGCTGATTTTCCTCAGCAAGGATTATCCATGTTGAAACACAGGAATCTTAATTCTACTGTGGAATAATTAAGAGTTGTTCTGGAATTGGATTAGTTTATCAGGAAGGTTGTTTGTCTGTTTGTTTTTCTCATTCCTGTAGTTAAAAGGCCACATTATGATTTCAGTCATTACAAAAATGAAAGGAATTTCTTTGTTTCAGAATTAGCTGGCCTTAGACAGATGCATATTAGATTAAAATTTGAGTGTATTATCTAACGTCTTCCAAACACATCTCAGAGCAAAATGTAGGTGGTCTGTTGAAATTAAAGTGCCCTGGGAAAGCTAACATGCAAACCTTTACAGTAAAAAACCAAAGCTCTACAGGAACTCATTTGATTTAAGTTCCTTTTGGCTTTGCTACAAGCACAGCGCCATCCAGGTTACCCTGCAACTCAGTTATATCTTTTTCATAGAATCATAGAAGATTGTTTTCTTCAGCCATTTATCAATATTTTACTTTATGCAGCAAAATCAATACTGGCCCAGTAATTTCCATAAATATATACCAGATAATTTTCTCAGATAAAACAACATCATCATAGTATAATAATAGTATAATAAGGTGCAAATGAATAGGAATATATATCTGTAGGTTCTATTTACTGTAATGTAAGTTAGATGAATCATAGAATCATAGAATGGTAAGGTTGGAAGGGACCTCAAGGATCATCTAGTTCCAACCCCCTGCCATAGGCAGGGACACCTCCCACTAGCACAGCTCACTCAAGGCCTCATCCAACCTGGTCTTCAACACCTCCAGGGAGGGAGCAGCCACAACCTCCCTGGACAACCTGTGCGAATGTCTCACCACCCTCACTGGAAAGAACTTCATCCTAAAATCCAGTCTAAATCTCCCCTCTGCCAGTTTAAACGCATTGTCCTTGTCCTGTCATTGCAAGACCTTGTAAATAATCTCTCCCCAGCCTTCCTGTAGGTCCCCTTCAGATACTGGAAGGCTACTATCAGGTCTCCTGGCAGCCTTCTCTTCTCCAGGCTGCAGAGCCCCAATTCTCTCAGCCTGCCCTCATAGCAGAGCTGCTGCAGCCCTCTGATCATCTTTGTGCCCCTCCTCTGGACCCACTCCAACACTTCCATGTCCTTCCTGTGCTGAGGGCTCCAGAACTGCACACAGTACTCCAGGTGGGGTCTGACAAGAGCAGAGTAAGTAAGTTTTTCTCAGGACTGAATATTTTTTCCCATGAATTTTAATCTTATAAACAACCTTATATTTTATTTTTTTTCCCCTCTGATTTGAAAATACACATAGAACAGAGAATGTATTCTTCAGATGATTGAAAGTGTATGTAAAATTCTGCTAGTTATGTGAAGAGAAAGACAAAGATGAGGCAAAAATTTACTGTTACAAGAAATATTCAACCTTTATGATGGTGTATTTGTCAAGTACTGTATTCTGCTATAACAAATTACATCTAAATAGCAAATTGCAAGCAGTTTTGAGGGGAAAAAAAAGCATAAAAATGAATGGATTGTATTGCAAGTATAGAATAAAACTTGGAGAGGGTGTAAAAAATTTTCATTTCTGTCACAAAATTAAGACTCTATTGACATAGATATAGTGTCTTACCCTCTCTTTTCAAAAAGGAAAATTAAAAAAAACCCAAAAGTATTTAAAAATAGTTTTCTTTTTCTTTTTTCCCTACAGAAAAGCTTACATATTTAGGCAGTGTTAAAATAATAAATGTTTTCCCACACTTGCTAGATGAAGCATCAAATGACTAGCACAATCCATTTCGATGAGTCACTGCACAATGTGTGAACTGGCAAATGTGAAAACATTCCCAGAACTAAAAAAAAATAAAAATCACAATTTGCATTCTTAGGGGCAAATCATTTACAGATAAATTGTGGGTACTGAAACAAAAAAAAACCCCAAACCAAAAAACCCAACAACTGCCAAAGTTCTTATAGCTCATGTAAACTCTATTCACATCTTTGAAAGACCTTCCAATCAGCCAAAAGTATTTGGCACTTATTTGTAGCCTGCATGCACAGGAAGAATTCTAAGCAAGCTCTGACTGAGATCCAACAGCTAAATAACTGAGTTCATTTGTTGCAAGCCCTCTGAAAAAATGCTCAGTGACTAATAGCAAAACTGTGCTGGTATGCCATTACATTCAGCCAAAAAATACTTCAGCATGTCTTAGATTCATAGCTGGGCAACAGAGATTTTATTACTAGAGTTGTTTTGTTTGGTTTTTGGTTTGGTTTTTTTTTTTTTTTCTGGTTGGTTGTTGGTGGTTGTTTGTTTTAGCAGCTTCTATTTTTTCCCCAAGATTTGGTTCAGGAATCAACCACTTTCTTCACATTCTGGTACTGTAGTACCTATGGTATTTACTGCAGGTTTTGTTTTTGGGGGTTTGGGTTTTTTTGTTTCTTTGTTTGTGGTTTTGGTGGGGGGGGTGGTGTGTGGTTTTTTTGTTGTTGTTGTTGCTATTATTTTTTGTTGCTGTGGATTTTTTCATCATTCTCTTCCCTTTTATGGCAAGAGTATTCTCCAGTGGGAGCAGAGCTCTCAAGATCATCTTTATCCTTCACCTTACTCCTTTTTACCGACTTCCCCTTCCAGTCAGAAATGAGCTTTATCCCTCCTATTTTCTCGTCACTTTTCTGTCCTTCTCACTTGCCTTCAAAGATTATGAAAACAAAGCAGAATTCAGTGAGGATACAACTTTTGAAAAGGAAAATAGGTTGGAGTAGGATTTGCACATTATTAAATTATCCAGAGAACTTACATATTGCTAACCACAAAAACCCACCACAGTTGTAGGAGAAGAAAAAAAAAAAACACCGCAGCTTGCACATCAGACCATGAAAGTGATGCTGAGGTTTCCTTTTCATTCTTGTCTCCTGGAAGAGAAAATGATTCCCTTTATTTTGCCAAACAGACAGAAGGCAAATAGCACATACCATTGCTGACTGAACTGCAAAATCAAAATTGACAAATACTGAAGGAGGAAGCTGCTATTATAAAACCAGTCACGACTGCTAATGCTGCCTTGACTTCCTCAGCTCATACCTGCTGCCGCTCAACAGCCCCCGAGGCCCAAGTGACATTACTCTGGATTCTAAAACAAACCAAGAAAGGGAATGACAATTTTGTCATAAAAAGAAGCAGAAAAAAGGGACTGACACAGAAGACTAGTCACCATTGCACGTTCCGTGCTGTGATAAAGAAGCAGAGGAGGGGGACTCTGTTAAAACACAGAACGATTCTGGAAAATAGAAACAATTCATGGTAGCTAAATGAAGGAAGAACAATGTGGCAGAAAGTTAGAATCAGGGCTGAAAAACCAGAAGTTGAGTGTAACAGTGTTCCTTGATGGTTTTCTCTTTTTCATTTGGAAAAAGAAAAGAATATTATCGAAAGAAGTCGTTTTACTCTGCACGAAAAGGAAACAAAACCTGCAAACTTTTTTTTTTTCTTGTTTTCTTTTTTTTTTTCCTTTCCTTCCCAATTCCCCTTAAAACACTGCAGGTATGTCACTAATTCTAAAGTGCACTTTGTGGACTTACTCTGTCCATATATACATATATATGGACATATATACACACACACATATATATATATATATAGATAGATAGATACACACACATATACATATATATACATCAACATATATATATATATACATATACACACATATATATACATACACATATATATACTCCTATACATATATATATACACATATATACATACACATATATATAGATAGATACACATATATACACACACACATATATATACATATACACATATACATATATACACATATACGTATACATATATCTACACACACTCTGTCCATATATACATATATATGCACATATAGACATATACATCTATACATATATATACATATACAGATATGCATATATATACACATACACATATACATATATACACACACACACATATATATATACACACATACATATATATAGCTTCGAAGAGACCTTATAGTAGCCTTCCAATATCTGAAGGGGGCCTACAAGAAGGCTGAGGAGGGACTATTGACAAGGTCTTGCAATGACAGGACAAGGGGCAATGGGTTTAAACTGACAGAGGGGAGGTTGAAACTGGATGCTAGGAGAAAGTTGTTTGCAGTGAGGGTGGTGAGGCATTGGAACAGGTTGCCCAGGGAGGTTGTGGTTGCTCCCTCCCTAGAGGTGTTCAAGGCCAGGTTGGAGGAGGCCTTGAGTAACCTGTACTAGTGGGAGATGTCCCTGCCTATGGCAGGGGATTGGAACTAGATGATCTTTGAGGTCCCTTCCAACCTTACCATTCTATGATTCTATGATTCTGTGTCTGGTTCTGCACGTGGAGAGGGGCTGTGGCTAAATATGAATATATTTATATATATATATATACATATAGACATATACATAGAGTCATAGAACGTCCTCATTGCAAGACCTTGTAAAATAATCCCTCACCAGCCTTCCTGTAGGCCTCCTTCAGATACTGGAAGGCTACTATCAGGTCCCCTCAAAGCCTTCTCTTCTCCAGGCTGCAGAGNATATATATACACACACATATATATATGTAGGCACACATAAAACCTCATCTACACATACATGAGTGCATGTGTATGTTGCATGTATTTATTTACACATACAGCAAAATAATCTATTGTCTGCATCAGTTCCATTTTCAGAATGGGAAATGGACATTTTAGAAAAAAAAAAAGACATAAAGAAGAATTGGTGTTCATAAATTCTGCATTTAACTCTGTTGTCAGGGAGTTTGATTTGAGGGAGTGCAAACACTTCTTCAAAGTTTAAGAGTATGCTTATAGAAGCACCTTAAATTTCTTATGCTCTCTGTGGGTTGCCTCATGTTAAATATCTGAGCTGGCCTTCTAACTGCAACTTGAAATGTATCACAGTGAAAGAAAAACATGAAAAGCAAAACCACACAAGTTGAGATTGACATGTTTAGACTTCCTCTTGCTCTCAAGGGTTTGAGGAATAAGCCTGAAGCATTAAGATTCTGTCTGTAGATGTGCAAGATGCAGTTTTTGCTGAATTCACAAATTTAAGCCTGTAACTTTAAAGCAGTCCAAAGTTGAAATTTTTCATATGGCTTCCAGTCCTTGTAGGTCTGCCATTTTTCACCTGTAGTTGTTTCCAGGCTCTGAACAGGTCTACATACTGAAACTTTATTTGGTAACAGATGATGGATTTTTGTACTTTCTGGTTTATTTTTACCGCTTAGATTGCAGTTGGATAACTGGATAACTCTGAATCTTCCTGGACATTCTCTTTTCAGGTGTCCTTTGAAATGGAGAGTAAGAGGCTTTCTCTACTGGGATTTTTTTGGTTTGTGGTTTTGGTTTTTTTTGTTTTGGTTTTGTGTTTTTGTTTTTTTGGGTTTTTTTGGTTTTTTTCTGAATTTGGGTAGCTTTCAGAGGACACTGGATGGGAGTCTGCCTCAGTATTGCTACTACCAAATAAAAACTTGATGACCGACTGACAGAAATTTAATATATTAATAAAGACAACAAATGTAGGGATGAAGAAGCAGAAGATGTATTGGAGTCTTTTCTGCCTTCATTCTTTTCCTTGATTGAGAATTAAATTTTGAGCACACACACAGACACAGACAAAAGAGGACTCCAAGGTGAGGTGCTGGTTTAATAGAGCCTGCTCTCATGAACAAGTTCCCCACCTCAGTGAGAAGGAAAAGTTTTAAAACCCCAAAACTTCTGGGTTAAGATAAAGAGTTTACTGAAGATTATATAAGGTACAGTTTCCTTAGCCTATTTTCAGATAAATGCAGCAGAAGGTAAAGCCACAGCAGAAAACAGCAATGAAATGGTTCCCCTACCCAAGCATGCAGCAGCCAGCACAGAGGGGAAAATTAGTGCCCCAAACCCAGAAACTGGAAGTAGCAACCAGAACAAGAAGCCCCTTGTGTTAAAATCTGAACTTCAAACCCCATGATATGTTGCTCCCGCCAGCACTGTGCTGACAGTCAGTTGTAGTCAGGACCACAGTTCACAACACAATACAGTTAACCACATTGTGGGTTGGAAGGAAACTGGGCAAAATAAAGACCAACATAAAAGCATTCAACAGCATTAAACACAACAGAGAGATCTAGCTAAAGAAGTATGGATGTGATTGGCATCCAGTTGTAGTCAGGAGCACACAGGTCACAACACAATACAGTTAACCACATTGTGGGTTGGAAGGAAACTGGGCAAAATAAAGACCAACATAAAAGCATTCAACAGCATTAAACACAACAGAGAGATCTAGCTAAAGAAGTATGGATGTGATTGACTCTTCTGTCTAAGGACAAAAGAAAGTAATTCATCAAAGCAACAAGTTTTGGTTCGATATTGTGCTCCAGTTTGAGTGGGCCCTAGGATACTGCCAAATGACAACTAGTCCTGATGCTTGCCTCAATAGCTTCTGACCATAAAATGCAGTATGTAAACTGGGGCAGCAGCGAGGAAAAATCTAAAACAAACCACGCAACACATTGAGGAAATTGCATCCTCAAAAAAATGAATTGAGAATAAAGAAAGAGTTAAGATTTCAGTTTGTATTTACAGTCAATTGTTTTCTTCATTTACCTTCAATCAATCCTTTCTTGACAGATTTAAGTGCTTTGGCAAGTACAGTCAGACAATCCAGAAAACTGGAGTCATTTACTTATGCACCCTGGGATACAAAATTAATGCTGGTTGGGTGAACTGCTGCATTACTGGGCTGTTAAAGAGAAGATTAAGAGTCTGAAATCAAAGAGAATCTCTCATGGTTCTCAACCACGTGCCATGGTTGTTAGGGCTATAAGACAAGAGTAAGTTTATCATTTTTCCAGCATACAGCTACCAGTAGAGCAGGTATTTTAAAATTTACCCTACCATCTGTGCCTTTGTTTCAGGACTGACATACTACAATGCCTATGCTATGTCATTACTCTGATTCTAGAGTGGTGAGGCTACCACTTATGGGGTACCACTTATGAACTGTTGGAGCGGGTCCAGAAGAGGCCACAAAGATGATCAGAGGGCTGCAGCAGCTCTGCTGTAAGGACAGGCTATAAGAGTTTGGGTTCTGCAGCCTGCAGAAGAGAAGGCTTTGAGGAGACCTTAGAGTAGCCTTCCAGTATCTGAAGGGGGTCTACAGGAAGGCTGGGGAGGGACTATTGACAAGGTCTTGCAGTGATAGAACAAGGGGCAATGGGTTTAAACTGGCAGAGGGGAGATTTAAACTGGATGTTAGGAGGAAGCTCTTTCCAGTGAGGGTGGTGAGGCACTGGCACAGGTCACCCAGGGAGGTTGTGGCTGCTTCCTCCCTGGAGGTGTTCAAGGCCAGGTTGGACAAGGCCTTGAGTAACCTGTGCTAGTGGGAGGTGTCCCTGCCTCTGGCAGGGGGTCGGAACTGGATGGTCTTTGAGATCCTTTCCAACCTTACCATTCTATGATTCTGTGTCTGGTTCTGCATGTGGAGAGTGGCTGTGGCTAAATATGAATTAGGGAGTGGAGTGATGCCAACACGATTCACTTTATTCATGACATAAATCAGATTCAAAAGTAGCTCTATACATAACCTTGAGAGAACAGGTTCTTTCCTAGAAAACTTATGATGCTATAATAAAAATTCTATTCATTGGTGCTTCAGGGCAGCTTGAAGCTCTATGTTTCAGTTTTATAGTATTTTTCAACTCTGCTATGTGTCCAATTACATTTTTATTTTACATTAGAAATTAATTTAAAATAATTTTAAAAATAAATACCTTGGAGGTATTCTGGCTACAGTAGTCAGTCCTTTTAGAAAACAGGCTTGGTATACCAGCCACATTTGAAACCTGTGGTTAATGCAGATCTTCCCCACTCAGAAATTACTTGTGATCTGCATAATGACAGGCAGTTAATCAGCAGTTGGCAAAGTACAAATGTCATTACCAAATTGCCTTTTTTTTTTTTTTTTTCTTTTTTTTTTTTTTTTCTACACAACATATCCATTTTTGCTATAATAATTCATTTCTACCATAAAGGACCACCAGGTACTTCTCTGGGTGAACAACTCAATTCACCTAGGCTCTAACTTAGAGCAGGCCATCCGTGAAAACAGTAACAAATTGTGCATGAAATTGATTTAATCTATATTTGAGGCATAATTTGTTCTGCAGAAAGTTGTGTGTGTGCAGGTTTCTCGTGTTTTTATTTCCTTTGCTCTTCTGTGGCCTGGTTTGTTGTATATTTACTACAAGAATTTCAGTCTTCTCATCAGAAAAAAAAAAAACAAACCCACAAGAAAAAGCCCAAATGAAAAAATAAAAGCAAACACCCAATTTCTTCTGAGATTGTTTTTCTGTTCACTTTTATTTTTTCCAAGGAAAACACAAATACCCAGACCGAGATGTCCTTCATAATCCTTTACATCTCAACCACTCTCAGCCGCTATGTCCTCCACTTTAAATTTTGCTCCATCCATAGAATTTGCTTCATCCATGGAACCATAGATTAGGATGCTCTGCTAATCTCAACAAAAATTCATCACTGTCAACAGCATGATCCATATCAGCCTCAGTAGATGCTAGTTCTGGGCATCTCTGCCATGGAATTCAGTCTTCCAATCAATAACAAAAGACCAAGTATCTTGGGGAGAATACTGAATATTCAGTATTCCTGTGCTCCAGTAATGTGGACTGATAAAAGATGAACCTTGTGTGATGCATATATCTTGTGTTTCCCTTCTTGACAGCGGTTCTTGTGCACTCCTAATGCTCTCAATGGTAAGTGTAAAGCAAATTCTCTTGCTACCAAGTGTGTAATATCTGTCTTTGTAAATGGAGTTGCTGCTTTCAGGTTAATTTCACAAAATGCTTGTTAGCTTGATCACGATATTAAATTTAATCTAAGGATTTAATACTCTGCTAATCCTGAAATTAAAAAAAAATAAAATTTAAAAGTATTTAAAACATACACACACACACCTTTCTCTACATAAATACCCAAGATGTGGACAACTTACTTCTACTACCATGAACAGGAAGGAATCTGGATATCTGACTAAAGAAGCTGTAGAACCATCAGTAGGCACAAACCAGAAATTAGACAACAGATCCAATCAGAATTTTGAAAAAATTCAAAGAGGAAGCTGTAAAGTGATCAGCAGGCACAAACCAGAAATTAGACAACAGACCCAATCAGAAGTTTGAGAAAATTCAAAGAGGAAGCTGTAAAGTGATCAGCAGGCACAAACCAGAAATTAGACAACAGATTCAATCAGAAGTTTGAGAAAATTCAAAGCAAGCCATAAAACCTTCTCATACTTGACACAACTCAGACAATATAATAATGAAGGAAAAAAATAACTTTCACCATAGGGAATGATGAATAAAACTTCAAAGCCAAGAAGCCAGACTAGGTGATTATAACTCCAGATCATTTTTTTCAAATGCTCACTTTTTCTTTTTCTTTTTTTTTTTTTGAGAGTAGGACACATTTTCAGTGGGATGTCTTTCCATTTGAACCCAAATTCTTAAAACACTGACTGCAACTTTTGTGACATGAACTTCAATGAAACACAGCTCTTTCAGCACCTTTATGGCAGATCCTCTTCTAAAGCATCATAGCTTCTCACAGGTCTTATCTGAAGGCAAGTTAGTTGTTTCTGGAAAAGGCTAAACACTATGCTAAGGAATATAGGAAACTTGGCACAACTGCCACTCTGCCTATCTCCTCCCTTACAGTGACACGTGGAGGTGAGGCGTGGAGCTGATGCATGGAGGTTGCAGTCAGTTCATCATGTGTTGTTTCTGCTGTTCCTTCCTCCACAGAGAGATGACTTCTCATACTCTTCCCCCCCTCTCCAGTGTGGGGTCACTCCTACAGGAGACAATCCTCCATGAGCTTCAGTGTGAATACTTCCCATGTGATACAGCTCTTCATAGGCTGCTCCAGTGTCCCTTCCACGGGGTGTAGTCCCTGAGGAACAGACTTTTCCTGTGTGGTTCCCCCATGCGGTCACAACTTCTCCCAGCAAACCTGTGCCAGCATGGGTTCCTCTCTCCATAAGTCCATTGGTTCTTCCTGGAGCCTGCTCCTGGACAGCCTTCCCACAGGGTCACAGACTCCTTAGGGCACATCCATATGCTCCAACATGGAGTCCTCCAAAGCCTGGAGTTGCTTATCTGCTCCACTATTACTCTCTATTGGCTATGAGGGGGCAGACTGCAACTACGTGATCTTGACTATTGGTTGCAAGGGAATCTGATCCAGTATCTCGAGTACCTTCACCTCCTCCTCCTTCACTGGCTTTGGTGCCTGCAAGAGTTGTCTCTCTCACATACTCTCACTCCTCTCTCCAGCTACCCTTCCTATCGTAAAAGTTGGTTTTGTTCTTTTTAAATACATAATCCCAGAGTTGTTACCATCATTGCTGATTGGCTCAGCCTTCACCAGCAGCAAGTCTGTCTTGGAGCTGGCTGTTATCACAGTGGGATCTTCTAGCAGCTTCTCACAGAAGCTTCCACCCAGTACACAAATTTTGCAGACAAGCCCAATACCTTCCACCCCTCATCTCTGTGAATTTAAGAATTATCATTAAAATCCACACTCATCACAAAGTTCATAAACTTCAGTCATGTCACTAAAAACACTTCTCCACACCCAAATCAAAAGAACATCAGTGTACCACAATCCATCTCTCCTTATGTCACCACATTAACAACATAAATTCTCCACTACTATTCCTTTCCTTGGCCTTTACCTGTGTTCAGTTCATGTTCTTCCCCAATTACCATCCTTACCTCAAACTCTCCATGCTCAGCGTTCACCACCAAAAAGGGCTGGGATGGCTTGACCTTGGCTGGATGTCAAGTGCCCAGTAACTAATCTATCACTTCCAGCCTCAGCAGGAAGGTGTAGGGAGAAAGTAAGATGGGAAAATACATCATGAGTCAAAATAGAGGCAGTTTAATAGAGCAAAACCAAAGGCTGTTCATGGAAAAAAAAAAAAAAAAAATCCTGGGTAGCAGGGCTTCAGTACATACAGTGACTGCTCCAGAAGACAACCATTGTGATGAGGAAATCACCACCCTCAACCAACCACCACCCACTTGTTTTTCTTAGCTTTTATTGATGAGTAGATGTTATATGGTATAAACTAGCGCTTTGGTCAGTTTGGATTAGCTGTTCCCTCCCAAGGCTTTGCCCATCCCCAGCCTATTAGTGTCTATGAGTGTGTGTATGTGAATGTTGTGTTACCTGCCTTGATACTGTTTGAGCAGTGCTCAGCAGCAGACTCAAAGCAGCACACAAACGAAGCACTGGTGTGTTGCCTATTGTAGGCGTGGTGACCTGATTCAGGAACGGCACGGGCACCAACCCCTGGTCGCGTGGTCCATCAGCTCACAAACACCAATGTGGTGGACAGCAAATGGCATTTATTGGTAAGTAACACATCATTATATAGCCTGAGTAACACATCAGAGATATACGCTATAGACAGGTGTCACTTCTGTCTGCTTACCTCATAACTAAACGCTGTTGGCTAACAAGAAGGGGCCCTATCTTTTGTACAGCGTGATATCCTCTGGTCGCCAGGCCCTGACTACCCACCTGACTACCCTGACACCTTTCTAGCTACCAAGACTAAGCACAGCACCATACAATCATAGAATCACTGAATCACTAAGGCTGGAAAAGACCTTTAATATAGAATCATAGAATGGTAAGGTTGGAAGGGACCTCAAGGATCATCTAGTTCCAACCCCTTGCCATAGGCAGGGACACCTCCCACTAGTAGAGGTCACTCAAGGCCTCATCCAGCCTGGCCTTGAACACCTCCAGGCAGGTAGCAACCACAACCTCCCTGGGCAACCTGTGCCAGCGTCTCACTACCCTCACTGCAGAGAACTTCCTCCTAACATCCAGTCTAAATTTCCTCTCTGTCAGTTTAAACCCATTGTCCTCATGAACAATAATTATGTTTTTACCTGTTGTATGATTTGTTCTGCTTGAATTTGCAATTTGGGAATGGGTGTATGTGATGGTTTGGGAGTTCCCCACCTTCCCCCCCCCCACTCTGTAAAATGACCCAGACTAGAACTCAGACAGCCGGAAGTTAAGAGTTGAAGCTCTGTTTACAGCTTAGCACAATGTACAAGCAGAGATATACGCTATAGACAGGAATAGTTACAGAAATAGACAAGTAAAAGGTAATACAGAAACACAACTCCCCTCCCAGAAATCAGAGACCCCAGGAGGGGCTCCCAACCACCCTTCCACCTTCTCCCCACCCCTGTACCTTACCCCAAGGTTTACCTTACACACAAGGTAAATTAGGAAGATCGGCCAGAGGAGTTAGAAGAAAAGTGGTTAGTGAGGATTAATCGGCAGAGGAGTCAGAGCCCAGAAGCTGCTAGATCCCCCAGCAGCTGCTGTTCCAGTATGAGCCAGAGAGAGACTGACTTATCTAATGCTTTTGTTATTGTTCCCAAACAATTCTCCAGCAAGCGTATGAGTGAAGTAGACATCATGATGTTTTTCTTTCACAGCCTAGAGTGTAATTTTCTCTATTAAAATATTCTAATCAGCCTCAAACCAGCACAGTGTATCACTATAGTGTTTATACTACTACTTATCAGCAGGTGACCTGCAGGAGGTTGCACTACAGGATTAAAATATTTTGAACCATATGCCTTTCTATTACTCAAAATACTGTTTTTTTCCCTGCTTCCCTAACACTGTGACCAGACTGACATCATTCAGGCTGTGAGCAGATGCACTATCCCCTTTCTAAAATTTCCAGATCAGGATTGGCCTTTCAATTCTGAACTCTCAAGAGAGATTTTTTTATGACCATTGACTAGACTATAAGGACAACTTCTTTCCTATCTTTATTCATTTCCAATAGTTTCCCCTACGTTTCATCCCACAAACCACAACTGGTTTGGCTAGAAATATATTAATATCATGAAAAGTAAACATCTTTTGAATACAGTGATTCAATATGATCAAAGAATTGAGTCAGATCCATCTTCATGTTTGATTCCAACATTGTCTGAACAAAAAGTTTCAAAGACTTTAAAAAATAAATCTATAAAGATCTTAAAAGACATGATCTAGTTAAATAGGGCCCAAGATTTGATAGTCCAGTAGGAGAGAAGGGAAAGACAAAAGAAAAAAGGTAAAAATGACAATATTACTGTTCAAAGTTGGGTCTATATCAGAACATTTGGCCAAGACAAAGAGGCTTCAGATCCACACATTATTCACTAACGTTTTCTTTTCAGTTTCACCTGATTTATGTTCCATTTTTATATTCCTTTACTGCTCTTGTTAAACTCCATCCACCAAAAATCCTGAGTGAAATGAAGCTAAATGTTATATCCCCCCCCCTCCCAAGTGAGAAGAGGTTTATAGATCCCGTCCCTTTTTACACTGTGTGGTTTGTGAATCTATTGATACATCCCATTAATACATCCTTCCACATATTTGCTTGATTTACATTCACAGAATAGATGTTCTGCTATTGTACTACTCTTCTTTAATGAATAGTCATAATTTTTAAAATGTGTTTATTTTCCTTCTCCCCTCTCCCCCCACACCCCCCACCAANTACAACGATACAAATGAAGGTACTAAAAATGCACTGACTAAAAGATCAGTTTTGCTTTTATGCTTTCCCAGCTGACAATTTCCTGTTAGTGTATAAAGAAATCATATTACTGTTCATACACTCATATCAGAAAGAGATGCTGCCAGAGCAAGCTTTTAAAAACTCCTTGGTTTTGCATTTTCAACATATCTTCTGATTTCTATTTAATGGTATTCCTAGTTATACTGTAAATAACCTGTAAACACGAGTTTTTGTTAATGTTTTTGTTAAAGTTTTTGACAGACACTACAGTTAAAGTAAGTTGATTTTTTTTTCTCCTTTAGGAAAGAAACTAGAAAATCATAGAATCATAGAATGGTAAGGTTGGAAGGGACCTCAAGGATCACCTAGTTCCAACCACCTGCCATAGGCAGGGACACCTCCCACTAGGACAGGTTACTCAAGGTCTCCTCCAACCTGGCCTTGAACACCTCCAGGGAGAGAGCAGCCACAACCTCCCTGGGCAACCTGTTCCAGTGTCTCACCACCCTCACTGGAAAGAACTTCCTACTAATATCCAGGTTAAATCTCACCTCTTCCAGTTTAAACCCATTGCCTCTTGTCCTGTCGTTGCAAGACCTTGTCAATAGTCCCTCCCCAGCCCTCCTGAGGTCCCCTTCAGATACTGGAAGGCTACTCTAAGGTCTCCTGGAAGCCTTCTCTTCTCCAGGCTGCAGACCCCCAACTCTTGTAGCCTGTCCTCATAGGAGAACTGTTGCAGCCCTCTGAGCATCTTTGTAGCCTCCTCTGGACCCACTCCAACAATTCAATGTCCTTCTTGTGCTGGAGGCTCCAGAACTGTACACAGTAAAAAATGAGGGACTCTTTCCTTGTTAATGGCTTTAGGTCATTCAGGTAGATTACCATCATACAAGAAACCTAACTGTTAAAACTGTGAATTTCTTTATACTGGTTTATTTTTTTTCTTCATAGACCTTAAGATTTCTTTTACAAATCAAGTTGTAGTTTGAAAGAGAACCTGCAGAAGGAGACTGAAGAAAGATTTTTAAAGCTGAAGTAATGCATGCATTTTAAAGCTAAGGTAATACATGCATTTTCAGTGAACTTAACACATCACATTTCTTCTTTTTGCTGTATGTGAAAATAAAAATAAATAAATAATGGTGAAGAATTAACTAATTAGCTCACCCAACCCTTTCATCTCATGAAGAAAATAATTATTTTAACATGTTAATAGAAAGTTCCTTCCAAATCACCATATGGAGAATGTAAAACCTCTCCACAGTTCTTAAAACATAACAAAATTTGTGGTGTTCTGGGATGTTATGATGTAAACATTTAAGGACATTTGGAATACTTCATAAAAGTACTTGCTTGGATGTGAGCAGTGCTTTAGACACCAAAGGATGTTTAGATGCCTAAATTTCATTGAAAGCTACAAAGATTGGGCACCTATGTGACTTGGATGACTTGGATGTCACTCCAGACCCAGACTTCATGAACAAATTCAGTTAAGCCTTGGTGTGTTTCAGCAAAATACTGCTAGAACCTGTTGTTATATGAAAATAAAATTGGAATCCTAGATCTTTCAGAGGACTTTTCAAAACAATAATTCTTCATTCCTTTTAAATTTTATGCAATAGTTTCAAGTGTAACAATTGGAAGGTAATTGAAATATTCCCTTCCTCTTCTGCTCAAGACCTCTAGCAAACAGATCCTTTGACTTCTTTATTTTAGTTTAGTTTTTTTTTCCAAGGGAAATATTAATTGAGGAATTTGAGGCATTTAATGCTAGCAGGTTTCCATTTTATATGAGACTGAGGTAAAATAGGCAGTTATTAAAAGGGGAAAAAAAAAAAAAAAAGCTTCTTCAGGCTGCCCTGGTGGGAATCTGAATTTAGAAATGGAGGCAAAAAAGGAGTCTTTCAGAAGCAGAAGAGTTCATTAGTTCAGATAGTTAATGCAGCAATGCTCTTACTCCTTTTGAATCCACTCTGCTAAACATTGAATGTGAAAGGTATTGTTCAGGAGAAACATGAAATCTTCCTAACACTGCTGTGACTTGAATGAAATAATAATAAGGGTAAGGCATGATTTCAAAGAAATGTTGACATTTCATACTGCAGGACTAATATTGCATTAGCAAACTGAGGGAAAAAAAACACTAGAACTCTCAGCTATACTCAGAAGAGAGCCTGATCCCATAAATGTAATGAAAACTTGCAAGCTTCTAGAAATACCAAAATAATAAATTAAACCACAACAAAACATCTCCCCAAATGCCATCACATTAGCAAAAAGAATCTTTAAAACTAGAACTAGGTCCAGTGGTCTTTTCAGTGCGGGTGAGTTCTATAATGGCAGAAAAAGCCACCCAGACACCAGCAAGAAGGAATGAAGATGTAACTCCATGCACTTAGTTCTCTTGGATCATAGAATCATAGAATAGTAAGGTTGGAAGGGACCTCAAGGATCATCTAGTTCCAAACCCCTGCCATAGGCAGGGACACCTCCCACTAGCACAGGTTACTCAAGGCCTCCTCCAGCCTGGCCTTGAATACCTCCAGGGAGGGAGCAGCAACAACCTCCTTGGGCAACCTGTTCCAGTGCCTCACCACCCTCACTGGAAAGAACTTCCTCCTAACATCCAGTCTAAATCTCCCCTCTGCCAGTTTAAACCCATTGCCCCTGGATCCTGAAAATCTAATAAAAGTGTGTGCAAACCTGACAAAGTATGATGAAGATAAGGCACAGAACCTCAAGTAATGCATTAAAGATAATACAGTGAATTAAATTTAAAGTGAACTTTATATCTTATGTTCAACAAGCAGGTCACGTCAAGAGGAGTATGCACAAACTTTTCTTGCTGCCATGATCTTGCCAGATATATGTTCAACACCAGTTTGGTGGTTTTGGAATTATTTCTGTTGCCTAAATTGTGGTGTGTTGGTTGGCTGGGTTTTTTGGTTTTGTTTGTTTGTTTGTTTTTGTTCTGTTTTTATTTGATTTGGGGTGTTTTTTGTTTTGTTTGTTTGTTTTTTCTCTGTTTTTTTGGTTGGTTTTGTGCTGGTTTGAGGTTAATTGGAATATTTTATTGAAAAAAAATAGATGACAGGCTGTGAAAAGCAAGCAATGGTGGTGTCTACTTCACTCATAGGTTTGCTGAGATGTATTAAAAACAAGAACACAGATAATGATAACACAGAGAGTCTCTCTCTCTGGGAGTTGCTGTGTCTTCTGGCCTCTCTGTTGTGTAACCCAACTAATCACTCTGTTTCTAACTCCTCTTGCTGATCCTCCAGACTCATCTTGCATGTAAGGCAGACCGTGGGGCAAGGTAGAGGGATGGAAAGAACGTGGAAAGGTGGTTGGGAGCCCCTCCTGGGGACTCTGATTTCTGGAAGGGGGATTGTGTTTCTGTATTACCTTTAACTTGTCAGTTTCTGTAATTATTCCTGTCTGTTGTGTATATCTCTGTACATTGTGCTAAGCTATAAACAGAGCTGCAGTCCTTAACTTCCAGCCAGCTGAGTCTAGTCTGGGTGCTTTTTTCATAGTGTGTAGGGGGGGCGGAGAACTCCCAAACCATCACAAGGGTTTTTTTATTGTTGTTGTTTTGCTTTGGGTTTTTGTTTAGGTTTTTTTTTTTTTTTTTTTTTTTTTTTTTTTTTTTTTTTTGGTTTTT
>VWZE01008556.1:31002-49600 GCA_013396675.1 Eubucco bourcierii
CCCCTGGACTCTGCACTGCTTAGGCCACACCTTGAGTCCTCAAGAGGCCTCGAGCACAAGGCCTATGAAGAGAGGCTGAGGGAGCTGGGATTGTTTAGCCTGGAGAAGAGGAGGCTCAGAGCAGACCTTCTTGCTGTCTACAACTCCCTGAAGGGTGGTTGTAGCCAGGAGGAGGTTGCTTGCTTCTCTCAGACAAGCAACACCAGAACAAGAGGACACAGTCTCAAGCTGTGCCAGGGGAAGTTTAGGCTGGAGGTGAGGAGAAAGTTCTTGACTGAGAGAGTCATTGGCTGCTGGAATGGGCTTCCCAGGGAGGTGGTGGAGTCACTGTCCCTGGAGGTGTTCAAGGTGGGTTTGGAGGTGGCACTTGGTGCCGTGGTCTGGTCTTGAGGTCTGTGGTAATGGGTTGGACTTGATGATCTTTGAGGTCTCTCCCAACCTTGGTGACACTGTGATAAATATTTTTTCTTAAATAAAAAATTTGAAAAATAAAAGTCAGAATTTTCCAACGTGGTGTCTGCTTCTGAAAACCAAGGACTATGCATTTTTGGCAGGTGCTGTATGCCTTGCTGCCATCAATAGTCAGGAAACAACTGGGCTTGGCAGTTCCATTTAGCACAATTTGAAGGAAACCTCAAATAAATTTGATTTAGTTTTAAAATTAAGTAATAGACTTATTTATGCCATCTAATTCTGATTATCTATAAGAGAAAAGGCAACATAAAACAGGCTGAGCAAGTATAATAGACTTACTTATGCCATCTAATTCTGATTATCTATAAGAGAAAAGGCAACATAAAACAGGCTGAGCAAGTATCAAGTGGTGTTGCAGGGAAAACTATGTTATCTAGATAGCAATAATAATTTAATGCAATCCATTAAGTCCCATTACAATTTCATGTCTTAAACTGAACTCACAGCCCATGGGAAGCCTGCAGTGAACGACAACATATTAAGAAGGAACTAATTCAAAAATGAGAAATGGCAGCTCACTTAGATAAATAAAAGGAGAGAAGTGTAGGGGAACTAGATTCTGTATCATTACTCAGGCTCAGCTCAGTCGAGTTGTAGGATTATCTGAGAAATACAACACAGCTAACGCATGTCCAAGTGGTAGAATAAGGCCACGTACACACTGCTGCTGTCCCTGACAATAAAATATGAGGCTGAAGGGAATAAGGCCTCAATGTAGACTTCAGGCAGCAGCAGGACAGCACATATCTTTAATTAAAAATCTGATAGTGCAGTGTAGCAGCTAAAGCACAGGTACATCATTTGCTCGATGTAAAATGAGCTGACACAGTTATGCTTTGACGCTGGATTAGAAAGGGTGAAGGTAAAAGATGTTAGAAGCAGACTCGATAAAGAGAAAATCTGGAACTAACAAAGGTAGAAACAGCAGAGCTCTAAGCAAGCTGCTGAGAAATCTAGATGACAGAAGCATCAATTTTTCAGTAATTTGAAAAACAAGTCACATTAATCCTAGAATAATGTATTATACATGTACACTTTACAAAAAAACCCAAACCAACAGATTAAAAAAAAACAAAACCAAACAAAACCCCCCACAGAACAAACAAAAACCAAACCAAAACCTCAAACAAACCAAACCAAAACCTCAAACAAACCAAAAAACAACAACAACAAAAAAACCAAACCACCAAACCAAACCAAACCCAAACAACAAATCAAAGTGTATTTTTGTCTTTTTCTTTTCATTTATATAGAATCATAGAGTCATAGAATAGTAAGGTTGGAAGGGACCTCAAGGATCATCTAGTTAGTATCTCCTGTGCAGTATATATTCTCTGTAGTGTTTTCAGCCACACAGGGTAATAGTGATTCCCTTCCACCTCCCCTCTTTCAAACACACAGCAAGGATAAGCTCATTAATTTAGAATATTTAGTATGCACTGTTCTTGTGGAATACTACAGATGTCTTCTCTGTGGAGTACATGGGAAAAGAGTATGCTTTTGAGGAATGGACTTCACTGGAAGTAAGATATCTTTATATAGATGTTTATGGATTAACAAGGCTGAAACAGCTTTAATTAGGTCTATCCATCCCTTACAATAAATCATGAACAAAAATGAACCTTTTTTTCCCTTTTTTTTTTGTCTCCATGGCAACTTTCCCATGTAAGACTTTTCAAATAGTTTTAATGTAAAGAATTTTCTTCTCAAAAACTGTACAGAATGGAAATTGTCAGCTCCAAAACCAGGTTCATTTCTCAGTGTCAGTTTCCATTGTTCTTGTGGATCTGTTTGACAAACAAGAATAATCCAAACAAACAAGAATAATCCAAACAAGAATAATCCAAACAAACAAAAATAATCCAAACAAACAAGAATAATCCAAACAAGAATAATCCAAACAAACAAAAATAATCCAAACAAACAAGAATAATCCAAACAAGAATAATCCAAACAAACAAAAATAATCCAAACAAACAAGAATAATCCAAACAAGAATAATCCAAACAAGAATAATCCAGGTAAACAAGAATAATTCAGACAAACAAGAATAATCCAAACAAGAATAATCCAGGGAAACAAGACTAATCCCAACAAACAAAAATAATCCAAACAAGAATAATCCATACAAACAAACAAACAAACAAATAAATAAATAAATGCATTTTCTATTTCAATAAATAAGAGCCTTAAATGTCCATCCCAGGAGGAAATATTAATTGGAACAAATGTCTAAATCTTAGAGAGGCACTTGTAGAGTGTTTTCTTAAAGAAGAGTTTCTCTTCCAAGCAGGCATCTAATTTTAAGCTTTCTGACTTTTTCTAGTGTCTTAACCCTGATTCTGTGACAAGTGCCTTTTGCTAATGAGAATTTCTAACTGAAGAGCAGAAAAAAAAATCCGTTTCACTTGCAAAAATATTTTACAGTTTTCTTTCTTTCTTTCTTTCTTTCTTTCTTTCTTTCTTTCTTTCTTTCTTTCTTTCTTTTTTCAGTCATGTAAGAAAAATAATTAAGTTAAAAAAGTAGAGAAAGAACAGGTGAAGAACACAGGAAAGAACATTTATACATAATTCAGTTTTTCAGAACCTTGGTGTACAAATAAACCAGCCTTTCTCTCTGGTGCTGTTTACAATCACAGTCCTCAGGCCTCGTGCTTCAAGTCACTCTTTCTTATGGACTTGAGTGGTCTATTCATTAAATGCAAAACTAATCAGTCTGTTGTAAGAAGAAAACTTGACAGTCCTTCCAGACACAAGGAAATGCTCTGTTTCTGTTGCTCTGGAAAAAATACTGGTATCAAGAACACAAAGTTTATGGTAGTGATGGTGGGAACTCTGATGAAGTTCCATAAGGCAATGAAATAATTGATTAGTTGCAGATCCGAGGTAAAAGAGAATACAGAGCTATGTATTTCAACTTATTTTTCCTGTCAGTTGATGATCCAGTTATTTAATAGTTTGCTGATGCTTATAAAAATAGCACAAGGATGAGAGGGAAGAGGGAGAAGGGAAACTGATACATCATCATAGAAAACTATTCTCCCCTGACAGAGTTGTAGAGCATGCTCACAAACATCTAACTCTACTAGGAAAGCAGAGAAAGAGGTGACAAAAAAGTCCTGCCTTTCAGAACTCTCCAAATCAAATCCCTCAGTGTTTGAATATGCTGATGTTTGCATACTGGAGGAGAAAAAACCCAACTGTATAGTAACTACAAAACACTTTAGAAATGATACAGTGGAAAATTCATCACCTCTTTTCAACGGAGAGATTTTGAAGGTGTAGCCATTGTATGGTTCTATCAAAAGGTAAAGAGATTCCAAAGGAAGTGCAGTAGACTTCAAGAACTTTTCAGAGGAAATCTACTGCAGCCCCCAGCTCCAGTGCAATGCCACCTGTCATGGTGGCATGTGGTTTGCCACATCAGAAATGATTTTTACTCAGTGTCATCACGTGTTCTTCAGTTGGACAGTTCAAATGTCATCGTTGTTGCTTTGACAGATCGACCTTCTTCTAAATATAAATGTTATATATGCTGCCGCATGCCTAAAGTTTCTTCCTGGAGCTCTTGGCATTTGAACTTTGGTATCACAGTATGGGTTTAAGGGTTTTCCATTCTTTTAAATTCATACTCTGGCCATAAGTAATTCTTTGGTTAGTGGAATGGTTAGTGGAAGAAGTATAAAATTAACGTTAGTGTTGTGCTCTTAAAGATAAGGTCTGGGCTATATATAAAATTAGTGGCTCTGTACTGAGGCAAGCAGCATCTATAACTTCCACTAAAATTCAGCAGTGGTGGCAGTTCAGCACCTCTGAAACTAAGACTTTTATAATGCTTTTCCCATTGTTTCTTATGCCTCCTGAGAAGCTTCAAAGAGAATCTGTTTGAGCTCTGGAGTGTTCTCTTTCATAACCCACATGTTCGCCTTTGTTATTGTTAGTAATCTCATAAGCCTTTCTTTGCTGATAAAGATTCATACAATGATCTGGGGGAAAATGAAGTATTTTTAATAAAGGATTACACTGAGGTTATACACAGATAGAAGGAGAAAAAATAATTCAAATGAGAATCCACAAAACTTGACAATGTTCTTTTAATTTACTCACCTTTTAGAGATAAGTCAGTTACTGGGTGCGGTTTTGATAGAGGCAAAGGTTGAGAGATTGAAGCTGAATTCCTTATTCTCTGAAGAATTTTTGTTTTACCTTGAATACATCCTGTTGGTTCTCTGTGCCCTTGGTCTGTTTTAGCAGTCCTATTTAAGCTATAAAACACGGAAAAAAATAGTCTGTCATGTACATTAAAAAAAAATAAAATCCTCCTTTCAGCTGTGTGCTTGGTCATTGTTGTGCTATAAATACTATAAATTTTATTCATATAATGGCTAAGGTAGAAATTAAGAGTAGCATTCATCTGAGAAACCAGTTTCTTTACTGTCATTTTAATAGTGGCAGCACATCATCATGGCCCCTAGAATATCTGCTGCAGTTCTTATGTAAGCAAGTTTTACCTCATCGCTGGCGCAAAGATTAAGTTTCTGAATGCATATTGGAGAATATCAGAAAGGTTTTATTTATATCTACTTGAATTGTAGGGTTTGAGTCTTTTTTTTTTTTTGTCTTTGGTTGGTTGGTTGGGTTGGTTTTTTTGTCTGTGTTTTTTGTTGACTGGTTTTGAGGGTTTTTTCTGTTGTTTCATTTTGTTATCTGATTCATAGGTTGGACGAGGCCTTGAATGAGCTGTGCTAGTGGGAAGTGTCCCTGCCTATGGCAAGGGGTTGGAGCTAGATGATCTTTGATATCCCTTCCAACCTTACCATTCTATGATTTTTTTTTCCAATTAATTTTCCAATGCTCCTATTTCAGAGCACTTTCTCAACTATAAATCATAACAAAGACTAATAAATCTTAGCAAACACAGCAACACTAGACAGCACAATTAACCCAGAATTCACATGAAAAAAAAAAAAAGGCTTCTATTGAAGTATTTTATGTAGACAACCTATAAACTGATTTCACCATGAAAGCAAGCTATCTATCTGATCATAGAATCATAGAATTAAAGAATGGTAAGGGTGGAAGGGACCTCAAAGATCATCTAGTTCCAACCCCCCACCATAGGCAGGGACACCTCCCACTAGAACAGGTCACCCAAAGCCTCGTCCAACCTGGTCTTGAACACCTCCAGGGAGGGAGCAGCCACAACCTCCCTGGGCAATGATGAAATGCATTAATTTACCTTTGGGATATTGAGCCCCTTGCATTATTTCTGATTTGTAAAATCGTACAAGAAAAAAGAATACAAGCCCCCTCAAAAAACCCCAAACAAAAACAACGAAAAAAACCCCAAACCCAAGCAAACAAAACACAATGAGAAAAAAACTAAAAATGAACCAAGCCAAAATACTAAAGCAAAAAAACCCAAAACCAAAAAACAAACCAACCCCAAACAAACCAAACAACCACCAAAACAAAATACCCCTCCAACAAAACAAGGAAATAAAAAAAAAAAAAATAAAGCCACCAAAACCAAAATTACCACAAACACCAAACCAAAATATTTTCCACAGTTTGAGGAAGCAAAATACTTTTAAGAAAGGATAATCAAGGAGTGTTATTTCTGAATCTGTTAGAGTCATTTTATTACTCATTTGTGATGCATTCATTTTTTCCCCAATCTATCAATTAATATGTTTTCTTTCCTGTGTTTCAATGTATTTTATTTGTTGTTTTAAAACTATGCCACTTACTTTGACAGCTGGCAAAAAAAAAAAGAAGGAGTTCGAATGAGAAAATATTGTCCTTAAAAGTGATTGTTCAATGTTATTTATCAATTAACCTTTGTAGTAAGTTTGGAAGTTTTTTACTTAAATTTCAAAAGTGTTGCTTTATTAAGTCAGTTTGAAGATTCATCTTGCCTGTTGTCCCTGCTCCAGAGTTGTTGACAGCAGATGATCAGGGAAAGTGCACTGCATTACATCAAGTACGTGGTCATTCTTCCCTTAAGCACTCTTAACAAGTTGACTGTTAGAGTTTTACTTTAAATATGCTCTTACCATGACTTTAGGTTTAAAATTTGGAAATAAATGAAAATTACATTACAGTTCTTAAAAATAGATAAACAACAAGTTTAATTCTCCTTTTTTTTGATGACTGTGACGCACTTTCTGAATAGTGAGAATAAGGTAAGATGTTCAAATAGAACACAAGTATCACATTTCTCCTTCACTGCAGGGAATGGGATGCCATCCAGAGGGACCTGGACAGGCTGCAGAGGTGGGCCCAGGCCAACCTCATGAAATTCAACAAGGTCAAGTGTAAGGTCCTGCACCTGGGTAGGCACAGTCCCAAGCACAAATCCAGGCTGGGTGGGGAATGGCTGAGAGCAGTCCTGAGGAAAAGAAACTGGGGGTCGGGGGTGATGAAAAGCTCAACATGAGCCTGCAGTGTGAGTGCAGCCGAGACAGAAAGCGAGTGCTGGGCTGCAGCAAGAGAAGTGTGTTCAGCAGGGTAAGGCAGGGGACTTTGACCCTTTATTCTGCTCTCCTCAGACCCCACTTGGTGTACTGTGTGCAGTTCTGGACCCCCCAGCACAGGAAGGACATGGAAGTGTTGGAGTGGGTCCAGAGGAGGTCGCAAAGACAATGAGAGGGCTGCAGCAGCTCTCCTATGAGGACAGGCTACAGGAGTTGGGGCTCTGTAGCCTGGAGAAGAGAAGGCTTGTTATTAAATACAAATGTGGATAATGCCAACAGAAAATTATTACTAATTTTATTAATAATAAAATGAAGTTCTTAATTTATTGACAGGATTTTTTGTGCTTGGTTGTGCAATAGATTACAGAATGTGTACGGTGAATACAATCATATCATAGAATCATAGAATAGTAATGTTAGAAGGCTACAAGAGTTGGGGATCTGCAGCATGGAGAAGAGAAGCCTTCCTGGAGACCTTAGAGTAGCCTTCCAGTATCTGAAGAGGGCCTACAGGAAGGCTGGGGAGGGACTATTGACAAGGTCTTGCAATGACAGGACAAGGGGCAATGGGTTTGAACTGGTAGAGGGAAGATTTAGACTGGATGTTAAGAGGAAGTTCTTTCCAGGGAGGGTGGTGAGACACTGGCACAGGTTGCCCAGGGAGGTTGTGTCTGCTCCCTCCCTGAAGGTGTTCTAGGCCAGGTTGGACAAGGCCTTGAGTGACTTGTCCTAGTGGGAGGTGTCCCTGCCTCTGGCAGGCGGTTGGAATTAGATGATCCTTGAGGTCCCTTCCAACCTTACCATTCTATGATGCTATGATTCTATGAATGTGCAAGAATTTAAATAAGCCTTTTCAGGGCCTACACCTCTTCTTTTTCTTTCCCTTTTTTAATATTATAATTATGATCACACTAAGCTGAATGTTTTTGAAGTATTTCCAAGTAATGTTGTTCTTTAGGTGAATATTCACTCTACTTTTCAATGTGTTCTGATGTTGCTAGTTGACAGTTTTCCTTCAGAAAATTCATTTTCCTTCACGGCACACACGCTATCATATGAAGATGATGGCATGTCATACAATCCAAAAGCTTGTCAAATTCCACATTGTTCTGGTTTGAGGCTAATTGGAATATTTTAATGAAAAAAATTATAGGCTGTGAAAAGCAAACAATGGTAATGTCTACTTTACTCATAGGCTTGCTGAGATATATAAGAACAAGGACACAAATAGAGATAAGATTGAGAGTCTCTCTCTGTGGAAGCTTCTGTGTCTTCTGGCCTCTCTGCTGTGTAACCTAACTCACCACTCTACTTCTAATCCTCCTTGCCCATCCTCCAAATTCACCTTGCACATAAGGCAGACCCTTGGGTAAGGTAGAGGGGTGGAAAGAAGGTGGAAGGGTGGTTGGAAGCCCCTCCTGGGGACTCTGATTTCTGGGAGGGGGATTTTGTTTCTGTATTACTTTTAACTTGTCTATTTCTGTAACTATTTCTGTCTATTGTGTATATATCTGCTTCTATATTGTGCTAAGCTGTAAACAGAGTTTCAGTCCTTAACTTCCACGCAGCTGAGTCTAGTCTGGGTGATTTTTTTTATAGTGTGGGGGAGTGGGTAATTCCCAAACCATCACACACATCCATTTCATTTCTTATTTTTAAGAAATTAGATATTGTGTTGTTTATAGAAAAGCTGATCTCTCAGAGCAGCAAAGTGAGCACCAATCATATGCCTGGGATGACTCACCTGGCAAGCAGTTTGTCAGAAAAGGAACTGGAGTCTTAGTGGGCACCAGATTGAACATGAGTTGACAGTATCTCCTTGTGCCCTTGCCACAAAGAAAACAAATAACATCATGGTCTGTTGCCAGCAGGCTGAAGGACATGATTTTTACCCTTTACTAAGTGGTGGTAAGGCTACATATAGAGTACAGAGTCCATTTTTGGGCTCTTCAATGCATGCAGGAGATGGACGCACTGGAGTCAGTAAAACAAACAAGATAAAGAAGGAACTGGAGACGCTCTCCTATGAGGCTGAGAAAGCTGAGATTGTTAAACCTAAGGAAAAGAAGTCTTGGGGAATCTCACTCATGCATATAAATAACTAAAGGAAAGATGCAAAGAGAATGGAGTGAGGTTCTTTTCAGTGGTTTCCAGTGATAAGACCAGAGGGATTTGGCACAAACTAAAATACAAGAAGTTTTGTCTGAACATCACAAAATACTCTTTTACTGGAGAATGACTGAGCACTGTCGCAGGTTGCCTTGAGAAGTTGTGAACTCTCTATCATTAGACATATTCAAAAGCCATCTAGACATAGTTCTGAGCAAGTAGCTATTAAGTCACCTTACTTGAACAGAGCAGGTTGAATGAGATGCCCTCCAGAGGTCCCTGACAACTTCGACAGTCTGCGATTTTGTGAAAACATCACAACCCCTGAGAACACAACCATACTGAGACTCCAGCCATTCAGTAAAGCTCCACGCTGGCACAGCAGTTTTGTCTTTCCAACAGCAAAACCAAAATGATGCCTGTAGGATAAATCCATTCTGGTTTCCTTTTTGCTCAGAAAAAGTCATTTACCTCCAGTCTAGACCAGTGATTCATCACCCACAGCACAGTTTCTTCTATGTATGCAACAAATTGCTTTGCCCAAGCGTTTTCTTGTTACTTGCAACTGCTGAATTATTCTGTGGATTAAAAACTCACACATCTTGTTCCTTCATATTAGTTTTTGGGGTAGTATTATATTTAAATTTTTGTTATTATTATTGTTGTTGTTGTTATTATTTTGTTATTATTGTTATCATAACAGGTATTGTTATTGTTGTTGCTATTATTGTTATTATAATAGGTCTTAAAGATCTTGTAATGACAGGACAAGGGGCAATGGGTTTAAACTGGCAAAGGGGAGATTTAGACTGGATAGATTTAGAACTTCTTCTAGAATTTCTTTTTGGAACACAACTTTAGAGAGATTTAGAACTTCCTAGAGGAAGTTCTTTGCAGTGAGGGTGGTGAGACACTGGCACAGGTTGCCCAGGGAGGTTGTGGCTGCTCCCTCCTTGGAGGTGTTCAAGGCCAGATTGGACGAGGCCTTGAGTGAGCTGTACTAGTGGGAGGTGTCCCTGCCTATGGCAGGGGGTTGGAATTAGATGATCCTTGAGGTCCCTTCCAACCTTACCATTCTATTATTTTTTTTTTATTATTTTTTTTTCCTTAGGATAGTGGCAGGTAAAAACTAGAACACAAAAGGGTTCACTTGAACTTAAGAAGAAATTCATTTCATTGACATTGAGAGAGCACTGGAACAGACAGTTCAGGGAGGTAGTGGAGTCTCCTCTGGAGACATTCAAAAAGCACCTGGACACTTCCCTGTGCAATCTAGTCTAAGCATACCTGTATTACCAGTGGCTTTGGACTAGATGGTCTCCAGAGACCACTTCCAACCTCTACCATTCTCTGATTTTATGATTCTATAACAAGAAAGAAAAAAATGTCAGAAGGGAAATACATGATTATTTAACTTCTGCTTATGGTTGAAATTAATGAATATGCTAAACAGGAAAAAGAGCAGTCAGTGAGAAAGAAAACACCTCCATGTACGTGCAGTTCTGAGTGCAACATACTAAAAAATGAATAACAGGAAAAAAAACCAAAACAACACTCCCCCTCAGCAAACCAAAAAACTACAAACTTTTAAAATGTTTTTTTTGTTTGTTCTCGTGGTCCTAATGCAGTAAATGTCTGTAATGCTTTTGAAGAGAAACAAGAGGGAATACAAGGATAGCCTCTAGAAAAGCTAGACAGAAGTGAATGATGCACAGTCCAGTAACTGTTCTAAACTAGAGCAGTGCTATTCTAACACATACCCTGGAGACAATTTTCAATCTATAAGAAGAGCAGGCTGAAAAAGTGAAGAGCTTCCATGAATTTGACATTGTTGCATAATTCTCTTTTTATGGTATTTCTTTAAAAAGCAGAAGGTAAGAAACTCCACTGTGAAACTAATATTTCCAGACTGGTGAAGGTGAGGGAGTAAATTAAAACAGAATAAATTGCAATGATATCAAATTAATATTATGTCATTGAAGAAACAAAGGTAGGGATTTTATTGTTTTTTTTCTCATTTGAATTTGAGACACCTGGGGGCTGCATATCTCTTGGCATGGCATTTAATATTTTGTAACAAATAGATTGGTTTTTTGGTCAATGTCACATTCCTGCCCTACTTGTACACTAGAAAATGTGTGAGAAGATAGCAGCAAAGATATGCTAATAGAGTACTGACATGCAGCAGCTCCATTTGAGCAACTGCTTCAGGATATGCCTCAAGCAACTTTCATATGTTAAATACTCATTTGAGGGGAAAAGTAATTTTTCCAGCCTGAAAGGTTTCTCAGATTCGTAGCTATGGTTGCTGCAAAAACTGACTCAGCAATGCAGACAAGAGAGAAATGTTTTTAGGGGCAGACTGATTGCTGCTTAGACTTCAGAAAAGCCAGAATATCCTGGTTTACAGTATAAAAACAACAATAAAAAATCCCTCCCAAAAAACCCAAAAACAGACCCACAATAAACAAACCCCCTGACACAAACCAACCAACCAAAAAACAACTAAAAAGAACCCCAACAAACCTAAAACCAAACCCAACCAACCAAACCCAACCAACCAACCAACCACCTGTGTTATTCCTAATAAGCAAAATCCAGGTGTGTGTAGTAAAAGAGGATGTAAATGAATATTTTTTTTCCTGGATGGAAAGAGGAAATACAGTAAATTTAGCTTTTACACAAATGAAAATATATGTTAAGATAAGATTCAAGAAGAGCAGTCAGAATTTCATAGAATCATAGAATGGTAAGATTGGAAGGGACCTTAAGGATCATAGGCATGGACAGTGGATGTTGGGAGGAAGTTCTCTACAGTGAGGGTGGACTTTGCCCCTTTACTCCGCTCTCATCAGACCCCACCTGGAGTCCTGTGTGCAGTTCTGGAGCCCTCAGAACAGGAAGGACATGGAACTGTTGGAGCAGGTCCAGAGGAGGCTGCAAAGACAATGAGAGGGCTGCAGCAGCTCTCCTATGAGGACAGGCTACAAGAGCTGGGGCTCTGCAGCATGGAGAAGAGAAAGCTTCCAGGAGACCTTAGAGTAGCCTTCCAGTATCTGAAGGGGGCCTACAGGAAGGCTGGGGAGGGACTATTGACAAGGTCTTGTAATGACAGGACAAGGGGCAATGGGTTTGAACTGGCAGAGGGGAAATTGAAACTGGATGTTAGGAGGAAGTTCTTTACAGGGAGGGTGGTGAGACACTGGCAATGGCTGCCCAGGGAGGTTGTGGCTGCTCCTTCCCTGGAGGTGTTCAAGGCCAGGTTGGAGGAGGCCTTGAGTGACCTGTCCTAGTGGGAGGTGTCCCTTCCTCTGGCAGGGGGTTGGAACTAGATGATCCTTGAGGTCCCTTCCAACCTTACCATTCTATGACTCTATGATTCTATGACATGTCCCACTAGCATAGGTCACTCAAGGCCCATCCAATCTGGCCTTGAATACTTCCAGGGAAGGANAAGCCCCATCCGTCCGGTCCTGGAATACTTCTAGGGAAGGAGTATCCACAACCTCCCTGGGCAACCTGTATCCATTTGATACCAAGTTTGATAAATATAACCAAAGATCTTCAGAAAGAAGGAAGTTGATTTGAAGGCTAAAATTATGTAAGTGCTAACAGGTTATCAAATGAACACAATTCAATCCTCTTAACTGAGATACCTCCATAGGTAGTTTATTGTCTCTATTGCTTTATTCTAGAAAAATACTTTAAAAATCAAAGCTGTCCTCTCTGCCAAGAGCATAATTTAAAAAAAAAAAAAAAAAAAAAAAAAAAAAGTTTACTTAAAGCTCATTTTCAAAATTCTGTCCTGTTCTTCTATCCAGGGGACAGCAGGATAACTCAAATCAGCTGTTTGGTGAATATTTTTCACAATGAAGGGGGTCAGACACTGAAACATGTACACAAGGAGCTTACAAGAGTACTACCTTGGGAGGTTTCCCAAACTTTACTAGAAAAGGCCTGAACAGTGATCCTTTGATCAAGTAATTTCTGGTGATTCTTATGTAACAGATTAAATTCCTTTGATCCAGCCCCCATGAAGATAAATTTTGCAATGAGGTCTGCATTTAAATTTCTCCCACTTAGAGACACATAATGAAAGGTCTGCTCTTGAGGCAGAAAAATTCTTCATTCCCCAAAATGTTCTTTTCCAACTATCTTTTTACTGTTTCAAATGGTAAAGATAAAATATGCCCATATAAAATTTCTGATTCTTTCTATTAACAGAGACTTACAGATTCCTCTTGTTTTTAAGGTGTCCTGAGCTATACTAGGTTTTGATGTGATTTAGAAATACAGATTACCTAAGAAATTTGGTGTGCTTGTAGGGGATAATTAGTAAACATTTGATTCCTATTGCAGTTTCATGTGCAGTGAATTAATTTGCAATCATTGTTTCTTGTTACAGTGTGCCCTATTGGTAGGAAGAAACCCCCAAAAAGACATTTTTAAGCCACAGTCCTTTGGATAGCCTGCAAATTAAACCCACTAGGTACAAAACTTGCCTATGTTGGACTGCACAGCCAAGGGTGTGTAACAGAAAAAGAAAACCAGTTGCCTATAGATAAAGAAATTGATTTAGGAGGTACTTAGTATTTAACTAATTGAAAATCTCTGTCCTGTGCAAACCATCTTTTAAAAATCAACCAATACATACTTTCAGATACCACTTAATAAGAAGCTCAATGGACTGTTTCTTCTCTCTAAACTAGTGTGCTGGTTTGAGGCTAATTGGAGTATTTTAATAGAGAAATTTATTTTATAGGCTGTGAAAAGGAAACAATGGTGATGTCTGCTTCACTCATAGGCTTGTTGAGATGTTTAAAAGAAGAACTCAAAACATAGATAAGAGGCCTCTGGGGCACAGTGTCTCAGGCAGTCCAGCAGCTTCTGGCTTCTCTCTGCCAATTATCTTCGCTAACCACTTTTCCTCTAACCCCCCTGGCCAATCCTCCAAGCTCACCTCGCACCTGTGGCAAACCTTGGGGTATAATACAGGGGTGGGGAGAAGGTGGAAGGGTGGTTGGGAGCCCCTCCTGGGGTCTCTGATTTCTGGGAGGGGAGTTGTGTTTCTGTATTACCTTTAACTTGTATATTTCTGTAACTATTCCTGTCTGTTGTGTATATCTCTGCTTGTACATTGTGCTGAGCTGTAAATAGAGCTTCAGTCCTTAACTTCCAGCTGGCTGAGTTCTAGTCTGGGTCAGTGAGTGTGTGTGGGGCGGGGAGAGGGCGGGGAACTCCTAAACCATCACAACTAGAACACAGGATCACACCCTTAGCTAGTACTCTTTCAAGGTTAGTTAATATCCATTTGCACTACAAAAATCCGTGAGAAGAAAGAGCTTTTGTTTCTAAATTCACTAAAAAAGCGCTTGTTGTCTCACTCATTTTCTCTATCTGTTCTTTCTTTTCACATAAACACAGAGGCCTGGGTATATGTCTGAGACGGGTGCAGCAGATGACTCTGACACAAAGTTTTCTCCTCAGGCGACGGGGACTAAACACAACTAACAGGGAAACTATGAGTGCCAGAGGTGGCTTGACCAACTTCAAAAGATCTAGCTGATACAATTGTAGTTAACTTGTTAATGAAACAAATTCACTTTCTGTAGAGGAATGACACCAACAGTACCCACTCAACCTGGCAGCTTGTCTATACTTAGACATACCAGATCCTGAGCTCCTACTGCACATGCTGGCTAGCACAGCTATGGCAACATGGTTCTAGAAGATAAAGGAAGTTAAAAGCGTGAAGCCAACACCATGTAGCAGCTTTAGTGCCATATGAATGCTCTTTCTGTGACAATCCAATTACCTGATATTTCTGAATATCCAGGGAAAAGTCCGTGTTGAAGAAATGTTGTCACAGGCTACCCAAACAACTGATTTTCCTCAATATAGAAGTGTTGCTTTTCCTAAAGTAAATGACAGTAAATTCTAAGACAAATTACAACAAAATTACAGTTTAAATAAGCATTATAAAACAAACAAACAAACAAAAAGCAACAAACCCAAAACGTTTTGGAGAGTGTAAATGAATTTAAACACATCAATACACAAAAATGTGGGGTTTGGGTTGGTTTGTTTGTTTTTTTGACTGTGATGCCCTAGTTACAAGATTTTTTTGGCATCCTATGTATTTTATTCTGATAGAAAAACATAGAATCATAGAATGGTAAGGTTGGAAGGGACCTCAAGGATCATCCAGTTCCAACCCCCTGTCATAGGCAGGGACACCTCCCACTAGTACAGCTCACTCAAGGCCTCCTCCAACCTGGCCTTGAACACCTCCAGGGAGGGAGCAGCCACAACCTCCCTGGGCAACCTGTCCCAGTGCCTCACCACCCTCACTGCAACTTCCTCCTAACATCCAGTCTAAATCATCCCTCTACCAGTTCAAACCCATTGCCCCTTGTCCTGTCATTGCAAGACCTTGTCCATAGTCCCTCCCCAACCTTCCTGTGGGCCCCCTTCAGATACTGGAAGGCTACTCTAAGGTCTCCTGGAAGCCTTCTCTTCTCCAGGCTGCAGAGCCCCAACTCTCTCAGCCTGTCCTTATAGGAGAGCTGCTGCAGCCATCTCATCATCTTCATGACCTCCTCGGGATGCACTCCAACACTTCCATGTCCTTCCTATGCTGAGGGCTCCAGAACTGCACACCAGACTCCAGGTGGGGTCTGATGAGAGCAGAGTAAAGGGGCAGAATCCCCTCCCTTGCCCTGCTGCCCACACTGCTCTTGCTGCAGCCCAGCATTTGGTTTCTGTCTGCGCTACTCACACTGTAGGCTCATGTTGAGCTTTTCATCACCCCAGACTCCCAGGTCCTTTTCCTCAGGGCTGCTCTCAGCCATTCACCACCCAGCCTGTATTTGTGCTTGGGATTGTGCCTACCCAGGTGCAGGACATTACACTTGGCCTTGTAAGATTAAAAAATCCCTATTGTAAAATGAAAAAATCTCTACTGAATAGCTTAGAATCCCTAATTCCTTATCATTTTGATGCATGATGTATTGCAGCCAAGGAGCTGTAAACCAGAAAATAATAAGTAAGATTTAACCTCTGAATTTTCTTATTACCAACACCTATTACTTTTCTCACTTCATTGTAGCCTGCAAGTCCTGTCAATATAGTATTATTGCTGTTAGTAATAGTGTGGGAAAATAACAAAGAGTGTCAAGGAAGATTACAAGCATGCTGCAGTCACTTGCAGCCGGGGTGCAGAAAAATACATATGTTGTTCTCATTATTGCCTGTCCTTGTGTATTTGACAAGTAGAACTTCTATGTTCAGATAACATAGGTCTGTGAAGGAATTAGGCACCCTTTGAACATGCTTGTTATTCCTACACTACTGTGGAAAGCAGAGTGTTAAACTACTTCTGAGAAAATCCCTGAAAGAGAGACATAAATAGCAGGCTTAGCAATCCCCTAGCATGGACCAAGCTCCATGGCATCTGCATTCCCACTCATGTGCCTTTGCCTGGATGCTTCTTCAGGAATACCCTAGTTTATGAGGAAATAATAATAAATGTCTCTTTGCATTTCCTCCATAGGGCTGTGTCTGTGCCTTTGTCCTGCCTGCGTTGGTTTGCACAAATAAAATGAAGTGACCTTGCAAAGTCTTGTACTCAGGACTTGTTAGGACTTACTTGTCCTACCTGTGGCTTTTTTTTTTCTTTAATTTGTTAGCTGTAATGGTATTTGTTTAATGTCCAGGTGAATATTACCTAATTAGTTTTAATTTTATCTTAGCTTTGAGCAATTGTGTTGTATAAAAACTGTTATAGTCATTTTGATAGTTATCTTCAATTAACAGATAGCAATAATAAGTAGTCTTCCTGTGCAGAGTGAACTATGATCCTAGAATAAAAATGCAGAACAGAGAAGTGCAGTATTAGATAACTGTAAAGGCCCTACAAGTATATAAAATGTGATGGAACAAGAAAACCTCAGCTAGATAGATCCTTCTTTGCTCAGTTACAGGTTGTGAAAGGAGAGCTGGGAACAACCTGCTCTAAGGATATTAAAGAACACACATCCAACACGTATAAAGTACAGAATGTAAGACAAAGTTTATGTATTTGTGGAATTGCAGAACAACAAAAGAGAAACAAAACATACAATTCCAGAAAAAAAATACAATATAGCTTCCATCAGACTCTAGAATTAGTAGTAACTGATTTTCATCCTCAAAATCATAATCCTCCTAGTGAATGAGTTAGGATGCTGATGGTTTGCCATAATCCTCTCCCATTTATTTTGAGGGAGACTAGTAAAAATATTCTTAAGATACAAGAGTAGCAAAGGTTGGATAAAGGCATGAAAAAATATCAGTCAGTTCATTCCCAAGAATCCTGCAGCTATAAAAGTGTGACATTGTAGCTGGTCTTATAATAGGCATCTGATAAATTTGCAAAGATTTTTATCTATACTAACTCTCTCTTTATATATATATATACACACACACACACATTTACTGCATACAGTGTGCTGGTTTGAGGCTAATTTGAATATTTTAATGGAGAAAATTATAGTTTGTGAAAGGAAAACAATGGTGATGTCTGCTTCACTCATAAGCTTGCTGAGATGTTTAAGAATAAGAATACAAAACAAAGATAAGACACTCGGGCACAGACACTCTTGGGCTGTTTAGCTTCTTGCCTTCTCCTCTCTGCTGAGTAACCTCACTAACCACTTTCCTTCTAACCCCCCTGGTTTATCCTCCAAATTCACCTTGTGCGTGAGCCAAACCGTGGGGTAAGGTATAGGGGTGGGGAGAAGGTGGAAGGGTGCTTGGGAGTCCCTCCTGGGGATTTAGGTTTCTGGGAGGGGAATTGAGTTGCTGTATTACCTTTAACTTGTCTATGTCTGTAACTATTCCTGTCTATAGTGTATATCTCTGCTTGTATATTGTGCTGAGCTGTAAATAGAGCTTCAGTTCTTAACTTCCAGCTGGCTGAGTCTAGTCTGGGTCATTTTACAAAGTGTAGGGGGCAGGGAACTCCCAAACCATCACAGACAGAAATTTCAGAGTATTTGGTTTGCTACTCCCACACCTGGTGGAATGGACCAGCTCTAGTGGGCTTCTTGTGGAAAGTGGAGAAAGAGCAGTCTGTGAGCTCATTCCCGAAATGTCTTTTTGTTGTTGTGGGGTTTTTTGTTTGTTTGTTTGTGATGTTTTGGTTTGGTTTTCCCATCTTTATTTTTGGGGGTATTTTGGTGGCTGTTTTCAAATTGACCATTACAAGCATGATCACAGTATCACAGTATCACGAAGGTTGTAAGAGACCTCAAAGATCATCAAGTCCAACCCGATACCACAGACCTCAAGACTAGACCATGGTACCAAGGGCCACCTCCAAACCCGCCTTGAACACCTCCAGGGATGGTGACTCCACCACCTCCCTGGGCAGCCCATTCCAGTAGCCAGTGACTCTTCCAGGGAAGAACTTTCTCCTCACCTCCAACCTAAACTTCCCCTGGCGCAGCTTGAGACTATGCCCTCTTGTTCTGGTGTTGCTTGCCTGAGAGAAGAAAGCA
>VWZE01008557.1:0-12221 GCA_013396675.1 Eubucco bourcierii
CCCTTGCCCTGCTGGCCATGCTTCTCTTGATGCATATATTCTGTGGATCTGTGACAATGAGGGTGGTGAGACACTGAGGGAGGCTGCCCAGAGAGGTGGGAGCTGCCCCATGGCTGCCACCATTGCAGCTCAGGTTGTTTGGGGCTGTGAGCAACCTGCTCTAGCTGCAGCTGTCCCTGCTGCCTGCAGAAGGTTGGACTGGATGAGCTTTGAAGGTCTCTTCCATTACAGCTTCTCTGATGCTGCTGTGGTTGAGTCCTCTGGTGATGATGAGTGCTTGAGCTCAGAATCAGTGGTGCTGACCTGTCCAGTGTTAGACACTACTCAGAAGTTGTTGTTCCCAAAGTAGATGGGCTCAGGGTAAGACAACAGAATTCAGAGGTGCAGCATGTGGGTGGCTTGCTTCTGAAGCATTGGGTGCTGGGGGTTAAAGGAAGGTGAAGAGTTTTGCCTTCAAGGCTTTGTGGAGGTGGTTGGAGCTGTGGGGGCATTGTGGCTCCTTTGGTTAGCTCTTTGTCTTTGACTCCAGATAGTTACAATCTGAAGAGGAGTTTGGGTACAGTGGTGTGGGGTTGGCAGTGCAGGAGACACTGATGTCAGAGCTGAGTCTGAGCTGGAGGGATGTGGAGATGGCATCATGAAATTGTTTTGGTTGGAAAAGACCTCCAAGATTGAGGCCAGCCAGCAACCCAACACCACCATGGCCACTAAACCATGTCCCCAGGTGCCATGCACAGCTACACCAACTGGCACCCAAGGGGAAAATGCCTCAGGCCACCTCCAACAGCTGGGAAGTGCAAATAGCCCAAGAGAACAGAGCCTGAGCTGCCAGGGAAGGGAAAAGCAAACCAGAAGAACAAGATGCCTGAGGAATCAGAACAGCTCCCAGCTCCCTAAGGTCTATTCTCAGATGTTAGCAGCTGCTCCTGCATGCAGCTGTATTTGACCATGACACCAGAAGCAGCTGGAGGCACTGAATTACAATTCCAGAATTGTTTGGGTTGGAAAAGCTCTCTCAGGTCATCCAACTCAACCATCAACCCAGCACCTCCATGGCCATCAAACCAGGTCCCAGGTGCCATGGCCACCCATTTACTGAACACCTCCAGGGCTGGGGACTCCACCACCTCCCTGGGCAGCCTGTGCCAATCCCTGGCCACTCTTGCAGCAAAGAAATTCTTCCTCATCTCCAACCTAAGCCTCCCCTGGCACAATTTCAGGCTATTTCTTCTGCTATCACCTGACACTAGGGAGCAGAGCCAAACTCCAACCTCCTCTCACAGTCTCACCAAGGTTGGAAGAGACCTCAAAGCTCATCAAGTCCAACCCATTACCACAGCCCTCAAGACCAGACCATGGCACCAAGTGCCATGTCCAAACCTGCCTTGAACACCTCCAGGGACNTCTCTGCTATCACCTGACACTAGGGACAAGAGACCAACTTCTCAGCCTCCTCCAGACTAACTCCCCCCCCAACTCCCTCAGCTGCTCCTCCCCAGCCCTGTTCTTCAGACCCTTTGCTGCAGGAAGGGAGCAAAGAAAAATTTCCTAATCATAGAATCATCACAGAATCAGTCAAGGTTGGAAGGGACCACAAGGAGCAGCCAGTTCCAACTCCCCTGCCATGGGCAGGGACACCTCACATTAGATCAGGCTGCCCACAGCCTCATCCAGCCTGGCCTTAAACACCTCCAGGGATGAGGCTTCCACCACCTCTCTGGGCAACCCCTGCCAGACTCTCACCACTCTCCTGCTGAAGAACTTCCTCCTCACCTCCAGTCTGAATCTCTCCACCTCCATGTTTGCTCCATTTCCCCCAGTCCTGTCACTCTCTGAGAGCCTAAAAAGTCCCTCCAAAGCTTTTTTGCAGGCCCCCTCCAACCTAAACCTGCTCTGGCACAACCTTCAGGACAACCTTTCTGTCAGCTGGTGGGATTGCTCCCCTTTTTTACTGGAACATTCAAAGTGTCAGCAGCAGCAGGTCAGAACCTGGATGGATGCTATGAAGAGGCAGATTCCATCTACATCCAGGAAAAAAAAATCCCTTCCAGCCTGGTGGTGAGACTGCTCCAGTCCTGCTCCCTTGCTGAGCAGGCCTGAAAACAGGCTGCACTTGTGGCAGCTGTGTGGAAAGTTGATAGACTCCATCATGTTTATCACTTGCCTGGCAGCTCCAGTTCTCTGCTGATCTGTTCTGCAGTAAATAAATGGGACATATGGAATCACTTTGGGAATCAGCAACTCTCAGAACCAGGGAATGCAGCATCCTGCAGTGCTCTGGCCATGGCTAGCAGGGAAAGCAGAACAGATCTGGTTGATCCAAGTAGTTCTGTACATCTGGGTGGCTGTTGCCTGGTGTTGAAGAGGGAACTGTGGCCTTGGGCTTCTTTAAGTGCTGCTTAGATGCTGTAAAATCTGCTGTGGGTCCCAGCCTGGCAGTGGCAGGTGACACCTGGGTGTGCTCAGATGTTGAGGTCCTTTGTAAGGTGCATGTACATAGCCCATCACAGAATGGTTTGGGTTGGAAGGGACCTTAAAACTCATCCAGTTCCAACCCCCTGCCATAGGCAGGGACACCTCCCACCAGCACAGCTCACTCAAGGCCTCATCCAACCTGGCCTTGAACACCTCCAGGGAGGGAGCAGCCACAACCTCCCTGGGCAACCTGTGCCAGTGTCTCACCACCCTCACTGCAACTTCCTCCTAACATCCAGTCTAAATCTTCCCTCTGCCAGTTCAAACCCATTCCCCTTGTCCTGGCATTCCCAGACCTTGTCAATAGTCCCTCCCCAGCCTTCCTGGAGCCCCCTTCAGATCCTGGAAGGCTACTCTAAGCTCTCCTGGAAGCCTTCTCTTCTGCAGGCTGCACAACCCCAACTCTCTCAGCCTGTCCTCACAGCAGAGCTGCTGCAGCCCTCTCAGCATCTTGGTGACCTCCTCTGGACTGGCTCCAACACTTCCATGTCCTTCCTGTGCTGGGGGCTCCAGAACTGCACACAGGACTCTAGGTGGGGTCTGAGGAGAGCAGAGCCAAGGGGCACAATCCCCTCCCTTGCCCTGCTGCCCACACTGCTCTTGCTGCAGCCCAGCACACAGTTGCTGTCTGGGCTGCACTCACACTGCAAATAGGTATAGGGAAGGGAAAAGAAGATACAAAATATATATCCAAGCAGATGGATGGTAGTGGATTGAAGAGATGTCCACTGTGTGGGAGAGACTGGCCAGGTGGTAGCACAGGAGAGTAGGAACGAGGATGGTGTCAGGCACACAGGCTATGAAGAGAGAGAGAGCAACAGGAAGCTCCTCTGTTTATATAGGGGGTCCAGACAGGCAGTGGGAGTGGGCTAAACACTACACCTGGGGTCCAGCAGACCTGGGGTCAAGTTCTGACCACTCCCCCACCCAGGAGGATTAACCCTTTACAAATCCCAGAATCTCCACTACTGCTCAAACCCTGCCCAGCTTTGGCAGGCTCTGGCAGTGCACAGCTCTCTGTGGCACAGGCACTCAGCTGCTCCAGGCATGGGCTTCTCCTTGCTGCTCAACTCCAAGGTGCTACCTAAAATCTCACTGGGGTGCATGGTGGTCACAGAATGCCAGCATGGTGGGGTTGGAAGGGACCTCTGTACGTCACCCAGTGCCACTCACCTGCCAAAGCAGGGCACCCCCAGCAGCTTGCCCAGCAGCACAGTGCCCAGCTGGGCTTGGAAGCTCTCAACACAAGGACACTCCACAACCTCTCTGGGCAGCCTGCTCCAGGCCTCCAGCACCCTCACAACAAACAACTTTCTCCTCCTCTTCAGATGGAACCTCCTGGCTTCCACTTTGTGCCCACTGCCTCTTCTCCTGTCCCTGGGCACCACTGACAAGAATCTGGCCCCAGCCTCTTGCCCCTCACCCTGTAGGTACCAACCAGCATTGAGAAGAAATACTCCAGCAAGACAGTGGTGCAAGTTTTGGCCATGGGAGCAGAGAGAATTCCTGCTCATCCCAGCAGAGCTTGAGCATGCAGGGAGTAAATCAGACACTCGAGAACAGCTCAGTAATGGGAACCGTCTGGCAGCGCAGCGCAGGGGCACTCCTGGAGATGTCTCTTGGCTGCCTCCATCACATTGTTCTGAAACAACTTCAGGGGTGTTTGATCTCAAAATGTAGTTGGAAATTTTCTCACAAGAACCAAGTTTTTTGCTGAAAAAATGCTGGTTGGAGTCCAGGGGTTTTTAGTCTGAAACATCTGGGCCGGACAAGCGTTGCTGGAAGCTCAGGGTAGGAGTCCAGGAGTTGGCTTTCCCTGTGGGATTTGGCCTTGGGACAGTGAGGCTGTGGAGTTCCCAGCTCTGCACTTGAGTTCTAGGTTGTGTGACCTGGGGAATCATAGAATGGTAAGGTTGGAAGGGACCTCAAGGATCAGCCAGTTCCAACCCCCTGCCATAGGCAGGGACACCTCCCACTAGCACAGCTCACTCAAGGCCTCCTCCAACCTGGCCTTGAACACCTCCAGGGAGGGAGCAGCCATAACCTCCCTGGGCAACCTGTGCCAGTGTCTCACCACCCTCACTGCAAACAACTTCCTCCTAACATCCACTTGCAATCTCCCCTCTGCCGCTTCAAACCCATTCCCCTTGTCCTGGCATTGCAAGCCCTTGTCTATAGTCCCTCCACAGCCTTCCTGGAGCCCTCCAAGCTCTCCTGGAAGCCTTCTCTTCTGCAGGCTGCAGAGCCCCAACTCTCTCAGCCTGTCCTCACAGCAGAGCTGCTGCAGCCCTCTCAGCATCTTGGTGGCCTCCTCTGGACTGGCTCCAACACTTCCATGTCCTTCCTGTGCTGGGGGCTCCAGAACTGCACACAGGACTGCAGGTGGGGTCTGAGGAGAGCAGAGCAAAGGGGCACAATCCCCTCCCTTGCCCTGCTGCCCACACTGCTCTTGCTGCAGCCCAGCACACAGTTGCTGTCTGGGCTGCATGACTCCAGAGCACTCTGTAGCCATTCACCTGAACCTGCTGGTTTGGCCTCTCCAAGAGAATGTTAGGTGTTGGAATGGACCTCTGGAGATTGAGTCCAACTTCCCTGCCAGAGCTGGATAACCCAGGGCAGATCACACAGGAAAACATCCAGGCAGGTCTTGAATATCTCCAGAGAGGGAGACTCCAACCCCCCTGGGCAGCCTGCTCCAGTACTCTGTCACCCTCACAGGGAAAAAATTCCCATGGAACCTCCTATGCCTCAATTTCCACCCAGTGCCCCTTGTCCTGGCACTGGGCATCACCCAGCAGAGCCTGGCTCCAGCCTCCTGGCACTCACCTGCACATCTTTAGAACCATTGCTGAGGTCACCTCTCAGGCTCCTCTGCTCCAAGCCCCAGCTCTCTCAGGCTCTGCTCATGAAGATGTTCAATTTCCTTTATTATCTTTGTGGCCCTGCACTGGACCCTCTCAAGCAGCTCCCTGTCCTTGAACTGGGGGGCCCAGAACTGGACACAGGACTCCAGATGTGGCCTCAGCAGGGCAGAGCAGAGGGGCAGGAGAACCTCTCTCAACCTACTAACCACAGCCCTCCTGATCCACCCCAGACTGGCATTGCCCCTTCTGCCCTCCAGAGCACATTGCTGGCTCATGGCCATCCTGTCACCCACCAGGACCCCCAGGTCCTTTTCCCCTTCACTGCTCTCCAGCAAGTCAGTCCCCAGCCTATCCTGATCCATGGGATTGTTCTTTCCCAGGTGCACAACTCTACACTTGCCCCTGTTGAACTTCATTCACTTTCTCCCTCCCCATCTCTCAGCCTGTCCAAGTCTCTCTGAATGGCAGCACAACTCTCTGCTGTGGCAGCCAATCCACCCAGCTTGGTGTTGATTATTCCAGGCTGTGGCAGCTCAGGGCAGTGCTCCAGGTGAGGGAGACTGAGGTTGGAACCTCTGCATTTTGGTGCTCCTTGCCTTTTAAACTCCTGCATCCCACCTGGGCATCACAGAATTAGTGGATTGTTTTGGTTGGAAAGGACCTTTAGAGCTTTGAGTGCAGCTGTTAACCCAGCACTGCCAGGGCACCACCAAACCATGGCCCTCAGCACCACATCTACACAGCTCTGAAACCCCTCCAGGGATGGGGACTCCACTACTGCCCTGGGCAGCCTGGGCCAGGGCCTGACAACCCTCATGTCCAAACTGAAACTCCCCTGACACATATTGAGGCCATTTCCTCTCATCCTGTCACTTGCTGCTTGGAGAAGAGCCCAACTGCCACCTCACTCCAACCTCCCTTCAGGGAGCTGTAAAGAGCAATGAGGTGTCCCTTCAGCCTCCTCTTCTCCAGGCTAAACACCCTCAGTTCCCTCAGCTGCTCCTCACCAGACCCTTCCTCAGCTTTGTTGCCCTTCTCTGGACATGCTCCATCACTTCCATGTCCTTCTTGGAGTAAGGGTCCCAAAACTTGAGCCCATGCTTTCAGATGTGGCCTGAACCAATGCCCAGTACAGGGGAACAATCCCTACTCTGGTCCTGCTGGCCACACCACAGCTGATCCAGGCAATGCTGGTGGCCTTCTTGGCCACCTGGGCACACTCTCCCTTGACCTACTACCCACAGCCCTTCTAATCCACCCCAGAATGGCATTGGCCTTCCTGCCCACCAGAGCACACTGCTGGCTCATGGGCATCCTTCCACCCACCAGGACTCCCAAGTCCCTCTCCCCTTCACTTCTCTCCATCAGCTCAGTCCCCAACCTATCCTGATCCATGAGATTGTTCTTTTCCAGTTGCACAACTCTACACTTGTCCCTGCCTTGTCTCCAGGCAGCTGTTGAGTAACACCCCCAGGCCTTTCTCTGCTGGGCAGTTTCCAGCTGCTCTTTCCCAGTCCTGGAGCATTCATAGGATGGTTGTGCCCCAACTGGAGCCCCCAGTACAGGAAGGACATGGAACTGTTGGAGTGGGTCCAGAGGAGGCCAAGAAGTTGCTGAGAGGGCTGCGGCAGCTCTGCTGTGAGGACAGGCTGAGAGAGTTGGGGCTCTGCAGCCTGCAGAGGAGAAGGCTTCCAGGAGACCTTAGAGTAGCCTTCCAGGGTCTGAAGGGGGCTACAGGAAGGCTGGGGAGGGATTATTGACAAGGTCTGGGAATGGCAGGACAAGGGGAATGGGTTTGAAGTGTCAGAGGGGAGATTGAAAGTGGATGTTAGGAGGAAGTTGTTTGCAGTGAGGGTGGTGAGACACTGGCACAGGTTGCCCAGGGAGGTTGTGGCTGCTCCCTCCCTGGAGGTGTTCAAGGCCAGGCTGGATGAGGCCTTGAGTGAGCTGTGCTAGTGGGAGGTGTCCCTGCCTATGGTAGGGGGTTGGAACTGGCTGATCCTTGAGGTCCCTTCCAACCTTCCCATTCTGTAACTGCAGGACCCAGCTTTAGCCTGGTGTGTCTCTGCTCCCAGCTCCCTGCTGTTGTTTTGCCAGCTCACCACTTTGTGTGTCCCAGTGTTATCCAGTTGCCAGGCAGTGCCTGGTGGGCACCACCTTGCTGGAGCTGGGTTTTCACCCAAGGTTTGTAGATAAGGTGGGGATTTGCCAAAGAAAATGAACAGTGTGAATTGAACTGAAAAGTGACCTCCTGGAACAGGAGATGTAAATGAATAGGACCTGAGATAAGCTGGGAGGACAACTTCCTTCTGGTGGAGCTCAGGACATAGGCTGCTCCTTATGTAACAGTTCCCATTATAAATAAGGATTTTGCTTGGGGATGGCTGCTGGGATCAGGCTGCCTGGGAGCATCAGCCTGTGGAAAGAGAGAGAAGGTGGTACACAGTTATCTGCTAAGGTCCCTTCCAACCTTACCATTCTATGATTCTCTGATTCTATGATCAAAGAGCCTTCCAGTACTTGGGGTGGGCTGCAGGAGAGCTGGGGAGGGACTTCTGACAAGGGTTTGGAGAGACAGGATGAGGGACAATGCCTTTGAGTTTGAAGAGGGGAGATTGAGAGTGGAGATGAGGAAGAAATTCTTTGGAGTGAGGGTGGTGAGACACTGGCACAGGATGCCCAGGGAGGTTGTGGCTGCTCCCTTCCTGGAGGTGTTTGAGGCCAGGATGGGTGAGGCCTTGAGCAACATGGGCTAGTGGGAGGTGTCCCTGCCTATGGCAGGGGGTTGGAACTGGATGAACTTTAAGGTCCCTTCCAACCCAAACCATTCTGTGATGGGCTGTGGACTTGCGCCTTATAAAGGACCTCAACATCTGAGCATACCCAGGTTGGGGTTGGACTGGATGATCTTGAAGGTCCCTTCTGACCTCAACTATTCTATAAACCTGTGACTCTATGAATTTATCTAATTTGCTTTGTGTATCTCCTCTCCTGTGCTTCCTCTTCTCAGTGAGCTAGAGGGAAGTTGNNATCTGAAGGGGGCTCCAGGAAGGCTGGGGAGGGACTACTGACAAGGTCTGGAAATGCCAGGACAAGGGGAATGGGTTTGAAGTGGCAGAGGGGAGATTGAAAGTGGATGTTAGGAGGAAGTTGTTTGCAGTGAGGGTGGTGAGACACTGGCACAGGTTGCCCAGGGAGGTGTTCAGGACCAGGTTTGGATGAGGCCTTGAGTGACCTGTTCTAGTGGGAGGTGTCCCTGCCTATGCCAGGGGGTTGGAAGTGGCTGAGCAGGACAGGCTGGGGCTGGGCTGGCAGTGCTGGGTGCTGACTCAGCTCCAGCTTTGCACCCTCAGCAATCCCAAGGCCTTCTCCTCAGGATTACTCTGTAACCTTTCAGCCACTGATCTGGGTTGGTACTGGGGATTTACCCAACCCTGTGCAGGACCATGCAGTTGGCCTTGTTGAACCTTCTGGGGTTCACTCAGCTCCACTTCTGCAGCTTGTCCAGATCCATATACTTACACATCAGTTGTATAAAGCTGGAGGCAAGAGCTATGGGACCTAAGGAGATTTGTGGCCTGGTTTCTCATCCCAACTTATTAATGGCCATGGTGGTAAATTGTGACAGTAGTAGTGAAGTAGGAGCACTAGGAAAATCCCCCTCAGTTGGGAGTCACCAGGAGCCTTTTGAGGAGTGTTTTAAACCATTCTGTCAGGGAAACTGGAAGGGAAAACCCAATTTGAAGAGAGATGAAATACTTCAGCTGGGCATTGGAAGCAGCAGATATTGTCTGCCTGAAGGCATCTGGAACAGGCTCCCAGAGAGGCTGTGGAGTCTCCTTCTCTGGAGACTTCCAAGGCCTGTCTGGATGTGCTCCTGTGTGACCCGAGCTAGATCATGGTCCTGTTGTGGCAGGGGGGTTGGACTGGATGATCTTTTTGGCTCCTTTCCAAGCCCTGTGAGCCTATGTGATCCTGTGAGATCCTGTGAGCTGAGTGCTCTGATACCCAAATGCCAAATACAGCAACAGATCCATTCTTCAGGTCAGGGATGAGAACATCTGAGAAGCTGCTTGGCACTGCTCACCTCAGTGAGAGGTTTGGGTTTGGCTGGGGGAGGTGTTGCAGAGGTTCTTGCTATGAAAACAAGCTGCAAATGCAGCTGCCCAACACCCTTGGTAACTCAAGGTTGGCATTGCTGCTCCACTGAGCTTCCCATCACATCCTCTGCTCTTCCCAGGTCAGAGGGCTGGTGGTGACTGCTGACATGTCCAGAGAAGGGCAATAAAGCTGTGAAGAGTCTGGAGAACAGGGCTGGGGAGGAGCAGCTGAGGGAGCTGGGGGTGCTTGGTCTGCAGAAGAGGAGGCTGAGGTTGGTCTCTTCTCCCTAGACTCAGGTGATAGGAGGAGAGGCAATGGCCTGAAATTGTGCCAGGGGAGGGTTGGGTTGGAGGTGAGGAAAAATGTCTTTGCTGCAAGAGTGGTCAGGGATTGGCATAGGCTACCCAGGGAGGTGGTGGAGTCCTCAGCCCTGGAGGTGTTCTAGAAATGTGTGGCCCTGGCACTGTTGGACATGGTTTGATGGCCCCTTCTGAGGGCTCTTTGGAAGGGTCCCTTCTGGGGGCTCTTTGGAAGGGTCCCCTCTGAGGACTCTTTAGGAAAGATTCCTTCTGGGGGCTCTTTGGAAGGGTCCCTTCTGGGGGCTCTTTGGAAGGATTCCTTCTGGGGGCTCTTTGGAAGGGTCCCTTCTGGGGGCTCTTTGGAAAGATTCCTTCTGGGGGCTCTTTGGAAGGGTCCCTTCTGGGGGCTCTTTGGAAGGGTCCCTTCTGGGGACTCTTTAGGAAGGATTCCTTCTGGGGGCTCTTTGGCAGGGTCCCTTCTGGGGGCTCTTTGGAAGGGTCCCTTCTGGGGACTCTTTAGGAAGGATTCCTTCTGGGGGCTCTTTGGCAGGGTCCCTTCTGGGGGCTCTTTGGAAGGGTCCCTTCTGGGGACTCTTTAGGAAGGATTCCTTCTGGGGGCTCTTTGGCAGGGTCCCTTCTGGGGGCTCTTTGGAAGGGTCCCTTCTGGGGACTCTTTAGGAAGGATTCCTTCTGGGGGCTCTTTGGCAGGGTCCCTTCTGGGGGCTCTTTGGAAGGGTCCCTTCTGGGGACTCTTTAGGAAGGATTCCTTCTGGGGGCTCTTTGGCAGGGTCCCTTCTGGGGGCTCTTTGGAAGGGTCCCTTCTGGGGACTCTTTAGGAAGGATTCCTTCTGGGGGCTCTTTGGCAGGGTCCCTTCTGGGGGCTCTTTGGAAGGGTCCCTTCTGGGGACTCTTTAGGAAGGATTCCTTCTGGGGGCTCTTTGGAAGGGTCCATTCTGGGGGCTCTTTAGGAAGGATTCCTTCTGGGGGCTCTTTGGCAGGGTCCCTTCTGGGGGCTCTTTGGAAGGGTCCCTTCTGGGGACTCTTTAGGAAGGATTCCTTCTGGGGGCTCTTTGGAAGGGTCCCTTCTGGGGGCTCTTTAGAAAGGATTCCTTCTGGGGGCTCTTTGGGAAGGTCTCTTCTGGAAAAAAGAGGAGGAGTGGGGGAAGCGAAACCCAATTATTTAATAGGTTTCCATGTTCCCCTGTGCCTTTCCCCATCTCCTAAAGATGACAAATGTCAGTTATGTTTCCCTTTGGCCCTGGGGGAAGCAAACAGGAGTCTCCAGCTGGAATTCATGAAGCTTTGTTGGACAAGTGAGCAGTGTCAGGGGCTTGTGGTGATCTCCCTGCAGCACAAGTGGTGTGCTCAGAGCTAACAGCCGGTTCATGCACACTTAAACTGTCCTGAGCCACCACCCTCCCCAGAAATTCTTCATCCTTCCCATGTGGGAGAGAAACACAGAAGAAACAGTTTCAAGAGGAAAAGTCAGAAAGCCCAAGGTGGGTTTTATCCCATGTAAAATGAAGGCACAGCTTCTCCTCTTGCTTTAGTGTTGACACGCTGGAGGGAGCTGAGGTCATTCAACCTGGAGAAGGCTCCAGGGAGAAGTTAGGAGCAGCTTTCCAGTACCTGGAGGGGGCTACAGGAGAGCTGGGGAGGGACTTTAAACAAGGGATTGTAGTGACAGGACAAGGGACAAAGGCTTTGAGCTGGAAGAGGACAGTCTGAGACTGGAGATGAGGAAGAAGTTGTTTGCAGTGAGGGTGGTGAGACACTGGCACAGGTTGCCCAGGGAGGTTGTGGCTGCTCCCTCCCTGGAGGTGTTCAAGGCCAGGTTGGATGAGGCCTTGAGTGAGCTGTGCTACTGGGAGGTGTCCCTGCCTATGGCAGGGGGTTGGAAATGGATGATCTTGAAGGTCTCTTTCTGACCTCAACTATTCTGTGAAGCTATGACTATGAATTTATCTAATTTGCTTTGTGTATCTCCTCTCCTGTGCTTCCTCTTCTCAGTGAGCTAGAGGGAAGTTGCTATCTGAATTGTCACTGGAAGTTAGTTCTCTTCTTGGCCTTTGGGTGGTTGATGAGGTTAATAAATTCTGTGTCTGAGCTCCATGTTCAAAGAATGAGAGAAACACAGAAACTTAGAATCATTAAGGTTGGCAAAGACCTCTAAGATCATCAAGTCCAACCTTCTAAAGACCAGACCTGTGGGACTGTTCAGTAGCCAGGACCCTTCTTGGCAAACAGCTCTGGTCCTTGGGCTTCCTGTGCTCAAGTTCACAGTATCACAGCACTCCAGTATGGTGGAGGCTGGAAGGGACCTCTGGAGATCATCCTGTTCAAGCCCCCTGCCAAAGCAGGGCACCCCCAGCAGCTTGCCCAGCAGCACAGTGCCCAGCTGGGCTTGGAAGCTCTCCACACAAGGACACTCCACAACCTCTCTGGGCAGCCTGCTCCAGGCCTCCAGCACCCTCACAACAAA